>JAMKPZ010002548.1:0-48052 GCA_024699675.1 Amphibolis antarctica
CTACGGGACGGTCATTAAAAAACAAAGATGTGGGCATTGAGCTATCGATGGAGAAGCTTAAAAAATGAATCTTTTTAGAAACCGAGTAGAATATAAATGAAAGTCAAATCCTCGTTCACTTGCGGGTCATTGAAAAATGAATCTTTTTTCAAAAAAAAAAGGTTAAAATAAGCTACAGGCGGGGCGACGTACTATTTCGACTTCGAAAATGTCGCAGAATCTGCAGTGAAACCGTGCAGATGACATTTTAATATCTCAAGAAGGCCATGTTACTTGCAAACTCCGACGTGTATGTGTGTACGTATGTATGCACGCTTGCACTTTTGACGATGATAGAATACAATTTGTCGTGTTCTTCATCATTTCGCAATAATCGGGGAAGAACGAGTAAATTGCGGATTAATGTCTTATTTTAGTAATAAGGGGGGATTTCATTTAATTTTAATTTTTTCTAATTTTAAAATTATTTTTAATAATAATATTATTATTAAATAGATTCTAACATATAAACTTTTATCACCTGTAATTTTAACTCTGTTCACGAAAATAATTCTTATTTCAACTCTATTTAATTTCTAGAATTGAAATAAGTTGTTCTAACTCTATCATGATAACCTAAATTATCATGTAATTTTGTAAATGATGTTAAAATTATATAGTAAATTATGAGATATAAATTTTTATGTAAAAATTTATATAATGATATATAAGAAGAATTTTAAAAAATTCAAACCGTTTGTTTTCAATTACACTTTAAATTTTCTCTATTTAAAGGGTTTGTTCACGATCAATTTTTTTCAAACTCTTAAAATCACTTTTAACGTTATTATTATTATATAGATTTTAACATATAAATTTTTATCATTTAAATTACTATAAAATTTTAATTTTATTCACAAAATCAATTTTAACTTTAATTTTTTTAACTTCTGAAGCTAAAAAAAAATTACTCACGAACATTACCAATATCTAAGGGGGGAAAAAACAAAATAGCGCCCACAAGTTAAACTTGTGATACGGAGAAGATGGGGAATTGGACTTTGCCATCGGCTTTCCAGTAGAGCTGGTTGTCGACGAAGGATACGTAAAGTCAGCTTATTCCACCGAGTGGTTTGAAAAAGAAGATGCCTCCTGTTTGTCAACAACGTGTTTGTTGTTGAGTCTTAAGAAGCGTTTGGTAGAAAAAAAAATTATTTATTTTTAGAAAAAAAAAGTATTTTCTTTGTCAAACACGATTGAAAATAATTTTTAACGTGAGAAAAAAATAAAAGAACATCTGTCAATATTATCGTTATATTTGTTAAGAATATTTTTAAACAAAACTTTAGATTGAATTTGTTTTCGAATTTTGATAAATGTATTATTGTAATGTATGATATATTTATTAAATAATTTTAATATTTTATAATAAAAATTAGTATTATTATTATAATTTTTAAAAAAAATTAAAATCTAAAAGTAACATGTATCTTATCTTATTTAATCTCACTTTTAAAATAAATACACACTTATGCTGCTGTCACGATAGATGTGCCAAGTGGACGTGATTAATGCAACACACCGAAAACGATGATATTTACGTGGAAGTTTTCGCGGCACCGACAAACACCGCTCGATCGAATGCAAACGGTGCATTTAATTAAACGGTAAAAATAATAAGATAAAGCTTACGTTATTTTTAAATATATATAATTAATGATATAAGTATTTTATTATAATTTTTTAATATAAAAATATTAAAATTATTTGATAAATATTATTGTAAAATATTATAATACATGGTATAAAATAAAAGTACATAGAATTATCCGTAAACAAACAAGTCAAAGATTTTAAAAAAATTTTACAACAATCAGACTTCCACTTCAAACAAGTGATGAACATTAGGAAAAGCGATGGCGGTACGCGCGCAGTGACGCAGAAAACATCTTGAGAAAAAAAACAAAATAGGATGAATGCTTCACCTGCGTGTCCTGTACTCTTGTTCATTAGATATAAAGACAAGATTACTACATCCACCAATTAACACGAGACACGTGGTAGGTTAACAAAATAAGACAATAAACTGACTACAAGATTAAACCACCTGACTATTTATCCAAATGGCTCAGGATCATTTAAAACTCTCCCAATAGTTTTACATGAGTATTGTCACGTATGTAAAGCTTGTTTTAGAAATAATGAAAACGTTATAGATACAACTCTTTAGTGAAGATGTTGACAGCCAGATCTTCAGAGGAAACATACGTATTTCAGATTCAGCACCTGCAGATCATTGAAAACCTTTTCTATTACAAAATGGAAATCAACTTTTATATGCTTTGATCTAACATGAAATATCAGATTTTAAGTTAATGAAGGTACTGAGGAATTATCACAAAAAATAGTGGGAACAGTAAAGATGGGTATATGTAATTTTTTTAATAAAGATAAAATCTAGCAAATATCTGAGGCAATGTTTCGATATTTAGCTTCACTAACGAGACACGATAGTTTGCTTTTTTGCATACCAAGATGGTAGATTAGATCCAAAAAATACACAATATCTACCAAATGATTTGTCGAATGAGAATTTAGGGATGTTTACCAACTTCACTCTCTTACTTCATAAGTTGAAAAAAATGATTTTAAGGTAAATGATTTTTTTAAGATGGGAGAAGGTGAAAGAGTGATTGTAATAAGAGTGAATAAAAACATCATCATAAAAATTAGAAGTAGAGGAAATGAACGATGTCTTAATTAACATCATTGAGAGTATTTAAAGTAAAAAGGATTAGATTTAAAGATTAGGGATTTATCAATCGTGTGAGTAAATGGTCATTAAAGACCATTAATGGAAAATAAACACGAAATAATTCCGTTACATGGCAATAAGTGATAATAATTTTTGATAAATGTCATGGAATGAATGAGATTCATGAGTGAAATCTCTTACAATCAATATAGTGATTGAAAATGGATGAAATAAAGGGGAGAGCTGGTGGAGGGAGGTAGAGGATTTTTGACTCCATTATATATAGGGATGAAGATTGAGAGGAAAATACAACAAAAACAAGGAAGAAAAACTTACTTGAAATTTTCACCACCTCGTTAAAACTGACATGCTTGACCATATTAAATGAGATATCAAGTCAGGAAAGAGTAACATACTCTGATGATATTCAACAAGGCCATCTGGTAGCTTACTATATCATTTTTAGCAAGTTTGACGAGTGTAGTTGGCGATCGTAGAGGCTTGCAATCATGTAAATCAACTTTACGTAAAATTTGTTTGATATATTGGGATTGATTTAGAGCAAGAGAGTCTTTATTATAGGTGATAAAAATGCCTAGAAAATAAGATAAATCACGAAGGCCCTTAGCATGAAAAGACTATTAAGAGCATCAACAATATTACGAATAAAATTAGTATTTGAACCAATTATAACAATGTCATCAACATGTAAAAAAAGATAAATAATAATATCCCCTTGATGATAGAAAAGCAAAGACACATCTAAAGCCAATATTTCAAAGCCATGCATGATCATGAAAAATGCTTGTACCATGTTCAAGGTGCCTATCGTAATCCATAAACCGTCTTTATCATTTTACACAGCATAATGTGGATATTATTTATCCTTATAGCTCAGAGAGTCAGAGGTTGTCTCATGTACATATATATCTTCTTTGAGTTTCTCGTGAAGAATGGACATAGTTATAATTCAAATTGCCTCAATTTCTAATCATTATTGATGGTAATGGCTAAAATAGTCCCAACAATAATATATTTCGCAACCAGACTAAAAGTTTCGAATAAATCAATTCCAATCTACTTTCAATTACCTTTAACAACCAAGTGGACTTTATATCTAAAAATAGTATTATCTACATTTTTCTTAAATTTATGAACCCATTTAAGAACTATTGAATTCATACCTAACTTAAAAGGTCCCATATATTGAATTATTTGTCCATAGCTTTGCGCCAGCAAGGATTTTTATTTACTTCCATTAAAAAATGGACTACTTGTAAATACCAGATATTCGAAAACATTTCTGATTGGTTGATTCGAAAAGCTTCGTGCCAAGTTCATGCTTCAGATTTGGGAGACCACTCAAATCAATAACAGAACTTGTGGGTTCGAAACCAGAAATTACAAGCGATCGTCGGATATTTGAGCTTCAAGTTGAAATTCAAGGCACAGTTTTCAAACAAAACCTGAGATTTTCCTGAGAATTGATTTGAAAAAGCTTCTGCACAACAGTTGTAGGCCGTAAATAAAGATAGGGCCCGTACAGCCGACTGTAAAACAATATTTTACCAAACAAAGGAGCAAGATTGTATTTTAACATAAGAATCGAACCTTTTTTCGGTTGGCAACTCGAACAAAAGTTGCCAGATTGTTGTGACAGCTCGGTGCAAATTTTGGAAGAAATATCAGAAAGACAGTATGAACGAGAGGGCGGATAAATCAGTTAACAAGTAACATGCTTGTGACTGTTCAGCTGTCCTTGTTTCGGTTATTATTTGACGCTTTCACCAGATTCCTTTGATACAACTTAATTTGTTGTATGAATCGATCAAAGTATCAAACATACCCGGCAAATCTAACTTTTTGGTGTGGGGAAATGGTTTTAGCACAAGAAATAATGAGGAAGAAATTGTTTTCTCAATGACAGCGTCCATGAAATTCGATCAGGAAAATGTTATATTCAACTAAAGCACTAAAAAAGATGCCTGCCAGTCAAAAGCATATTATCATGTAGAATTGGGAGAGAAAGCAACTGTGTCTTCTGGTAAAGTACCTTCATGACCCACAAAAAATCAAACCTGCAAGCAGTAACCGGCCCTTTTAAAAACAACCCACCATTCCTCCTGGTACATCTTCTATACCTAATGATCCACCTCGATGGGACACCATTTATACTCAGCATCAATAACGCGATTGCAGCCAACTTGACTTTCAGAACATTTTCCTACCTGGAGATTAACACGACCTTCATAAAGTAAAAGTAGTTTAAGAACCGGCCAACCAGACTAAAAACAAACGTGCTCCAACAATTACCCAAGCATTATAAAATTTCCTATTAACAGAAGACGAAATGTTCTACTTGTTACAGTTACCGAGCATGAGGTTTGATGAACTTCGTACGCAAAAGACAAGTTACCTGGTTAAGTCTTGTTTTCTGATTTTAAATTTTTGATGACGACGACGACCTCTTTGGGAAAATGGCCAGATCATTGAGTACTGCTTTTGGAACTAGAATCTGACTTGGAGTGCCTGGTCCACATAGTTGTATGTTGACTGTCCGACTGACGAAGATGCTGTGACTGAGATGAACTTGCTATACCCTGATGAAGACTTTGATTTCTAGTTTTCCCTCTTGCTTCATTGCGGTCTGCAATTTTCTGGACAGAAAAAGACAGTTGTTTCTTGGATAACTTACGCCTCAAATCCTCCCACTTCCCCATCCTTGACAAGGTAGATGTGTCCTGACCATCAGAATGATGTGAAGACTGGTGTCGTGATGAACCTGTTTTAACCCAATGAAGAATTTGATTCCTGTTTTTCCGTTTTGGTTCATCACCGAGAACTGAACTTTTTTCTGAATAATGCTTCTGCTGTTGCTCAGAAAACTCATCTCCCCTACAATACTCCAAGATAGCATCAAACGTCAATGAACAAGCACTCTGTTCATCAGAGTGACATAGAGACTGTTGTGAAGAGCTTGTTTCCGGCAAATGTCTCTGATTCTGGTTTTTCCGTCTTGGTTCAACTTGTGGTCCGGACTTGGTTTCTAAATAGGTCGTCTGCTGTTTTTGCGTAGATAATTGCTTCCTCTGACTGTATTTTGGTGGAGTAGGTAACATGGAGCGAGGCAGAGAATCATCAGGATTACTTGAAGTTCTTTGCTGGAATGAGTTTGGATTTTGGAATGATAACTTGTGGCTAAGCTGGCTACATGGAGTTGATGAGTCAGCTAAGCTACTTCTAGATGATAGAGTGGAAGATAGTGATATTGGTGGAAGTAATTGCACACCATTGGACGCACTATAAGGGCTTTCTGAAATGTCACACAACTGCCCATTCTTAGGAATGGGACGTGACTTCATCTGCCCCCTGCAATTTCTGGTTGTCCTGAGAACAGTGCACGTATCATGAACTGGAAAATAGTTATAAGAAAGATGTTCTTATCTGAAAGTAATTGATCCACATTATGATGATGAAAACTTTATCCAAAATAGAAGAATTGCACTAATAGAGAACAAAATAAGAGAATGTCATCTTTGATGGTTTTATTGTATTCATGCAGACATTTTTAAAATAAAAAGGAGGGTTAATTAATCTAGGTGAAACTCAAGGGGAGATATTAAAGACAAAAAATTACATAGAAATAATAAATACGTTTAAAATTACATAATTTAACTGAAGATTTAATGTTAGATATGAATATATGGAAGGAAAAGGTTTGTGACAATCCCTACATAGTAGGATTAATGCCTTAATTGCTGTTACCACTGCATCACAGAAAACAAAGATTATGCACATTTAACATGATGCATCAAAATATTAAGAATATAGCACATTTTTTATAATTATTTTGATTCAGATTATTGATAAACACTCTTTCCGTGTCAAGTACACAGGTCAGTCACTTGACATTAATCATAATTACATATTGGTTGTATTGTTTTTCTCGTGTAGAAACAAATGAAGTATGGTCTTAAAAATTCATAATTTTGGCAACAATCTTATAATCAGCCGCAAGTTTGATTAAACAAATTATGGATTACAAGAAACAAGTGCACTATTAAAAATAAGACAAATTGTAGATTATGATTTGTCATCTCAAAGATGTTTGATTTAGATTATGGTTATAATCTCATAATCGACAATCCTATAATCTAAACTAATGCCTTAAGTACTTCCATAGCCCAGGGAAAATAGGACAGAATATTCTATGTAATAATCTGAGAGGAATATTTACAACAGAGGAACTAAGGAACCAAGGATAATGTCAGAAACCTAAATCTTGACAGTGGAAACTCTAAAAAGCAACATGTCCAGAATGGTTTTATATGGCCACGCATTTTTTAATAATAACAGTAGATAAATTGGTTTTGAAGCACATAAAAATAGATGTTGGGCTAACCAATGGTGGATTAACTTCTTTGATATGGGCAAAAGCTTGCTTGAATTTCAAAAACCTGCATTCAAAATACTAACACCGAAATAACATCTGCTATCTGAGAACAAAATGAAGTAAAGGGCAAACAAAGTGCACCAAGCTCTCACCAATGCAGAGTCTAGGGAGTATCTAGTTGTACAAAATAGCCAATCCACATTAGTGGGAGCTCAGTGCACTGCTTTACCCTGAATTCCAAATGAAGTCTTACAAAAAAAAATAAGAACTTGTATCAGATTATTACTCACTGAAATTACTTAAATTATATGAAGCATTTTCAAATGAAATTTGGGCATGCTCTATTGATAAATGACAAATTTTCAGCTATTATCAAGAGAAAACTACAGTTGCAGGACCATAACAGAAATTATTTAAAAATTGTTTTCAATTATTTGTAGTTTAATTTTTTTTCATAATTTTCCAAAAAAAATCAGGTTTCCATTGTTTTTCTTATAAAACGAAATTGTTTAGGACATTTCTGGAGACAAACCCCACTGAGGCTATTGTATCAGGACCAAAACACTCCTGAACATATAACCAACGATATATTTCATGATTTTAAATAAAACCATTTACCATTGCATTAACTGGTTAGCATCATCGTCCGATTCATCTTCATTGATGTTAATGGGAACAAAGGGTGCAACTGTGGCCATTTCAACGCATGTGGCATGTGTGCCATTAAGTATATCATCATGCTTCTGAAGTACATGTTCCAAGTCATCTTTCAATGCTATACCCTCATGCAAAAGTTCCTTCCTGTCATAAGATGAAAATCTCTCACATATTTGCAAAATGAAAATTCCAAAAATAACAAATAATAGTTACCCTAAATCTCGAACAAGAAACGCCACATGTTTCTGATATAAATAACACTGATCGACGAGGTAGGCAATAATTTCTTGCTTTGCACCCTGTTTGCAAGAAGAATAGTCGTCATTAAAAAAATAAAAATTAAAAAGGAATAAGATAAATTTGAATATTTTCGTTTATATAATTACTGCAATTTGAACAAAAATTAAGCCATAACCATGTAAAACATTTTTGCCATAATTCATCTTGTTTTTGGAAAAACAGCAAAAAATATTTTGGGAAAAATGGCCGTTTTCCATTTAAACAGCCATTTTTTATTTTCAGAGAAAAAAACATTTTCCATTTTTGACTGTTTAAATGGTCTTTTTTTATTTTTTAGATTTCATCTTTTAAGTTGCTTTCACTGCTATAAATTTATTATTTTATTTCTTATTTTGTTTTTTATAACTTTAATTGTGTTTTATATATTTATGTTTTTAAGTTAAGCATTTATTATCGAGTGACAATTACACATAAGAAAAATATGTTTTTGCTATTGTATAGTTGTAATTGAATTATAATTTATTTTATTCAATTATTTTAATGATTGTGATACTTGAATATTTGTAAATATATTTATATTTATTCATTTTTAATTTATATCATTTTTCAAAAAACGCCATTTAAACCACTTTTTTTAAAAAAGGCATTCTAATGTTCAATCTGTATAATGTCTGTTTTTCATTTTTTACAAAATTGATAACCACTATCATTAAAAATTCATTTAAATTTATGCCAAACAGATCTACAATAAAAGTTATATGTCTACCTAAGGTCCTAAGCAACTAATTTGACAATTTTAAAGGTAAGAATAAAGACCCCCATATGGTGTTCATTGATCTTAAAGAAGCTCACAATACAGTACTTCAACACCGATTATGATGGATGGTACAAAGAAAATGAATACCAATTAACTATATTAACCTTATCAAACATATTTATGATAAAATAGTAAGTAGCCTTATAAAGCTATAAGAGAGAATTTTTAATAAACATAAGTTTACACTAAGGATAAACCCTAAATTGTTATCCTTTGAATTGACCATGGATGAAATAACAAAATAAAATAAGAAATAGAAATAGTGTATTTTTTTTGTTGATATAGTCTTAGTTGATTGAAGCTACGTACAAATTAATTCCGAATTAAAGTTAAAGAGAAATACCTTAGAATCTAGTTGATACATGGTTTTATCCAAAATTGGATGGGAGTTTTAATTGGTTATTGAAAATAAAATAAGAGAAAATCATCTTAAATGATTTGGTTAGATCCATAAAAGGTTTATACATGCATTTCTAGGGAAAGGATAATTAAATGATTAATATGAAATTAAATGAGGTGGAGGAAGAGCACAAATATTCAGTTAGAAATAATGAAAAAATAAATAATTCAACAAAAGATTTAGTGATGTATAGAAATAGATATAAAGAAAATATTCATGTAAGCGACCCTACATAGTGGGGATTTAATTTATTTAGAAAAGCAAAGATGTGTAACGACTAGTCAATATGCTGTCTATTAACGTATTTACTGATGTTTGAAACAGAGGAGCGACCTTCACTTTTGAATGGCTGATTGGGAAAAAAATGCATGGGTTGCAAACTTCAATGATATATTTTCTTTTGTTGGGCAAGAGCTGTCCATGAATTCAGGATATTTGTGACAGAAAATGCATCATGAAAGAGTTGAAACCAGGGTGATTTTAAAAATTTTTGAAGCATTGAGGTGCTGATATCATAGCTACAAGGTTTGCCAAATAATGAGATGATTTTCTTATTAAGTAGTCGCCTTAATTTTTTTTGATTCCATCATTGTATATGCATTTTACTCTTGTGCTTTTTTGCAAATTTAGTGGTGCTTGTTACTTAATGAAAACCATCCAATCTTCCACATCAAAAGAAGGATAAGGAAGCAGACAACATTTAATTACGTGAGTGAAGTAGATTTGCAGAAAATCACCTCAAGCAAAAAAAAAAATCTCAGTAGTTATCACAGCTTCTATTAGTCACAAGAGTGATTATCACCCCAAAAACATGGTTTACATGTATTCAAATCAAAGAAGTTGCGTACAGGGGAAATAATTTGTCAACCAGTATATTGAGCCAATATTTTAAACGAAAGAAGAAAATATCAAATTTTTATTACACTAGCAATAAAGATGAAGATATATCCACCTCAGAATCATGAGGATCCAATGAATTGAGCATTTCCATCAGCATGCAGACGATTCCTTGAGCATTTCTTATATTCCTGAACAATCAATGCAAATATTTTGCAACATCATTAATATAAATATAAGAGAAATTACAAACTTGAAATTGTGAAAAAGAAAAATAAAAACATGCAGAATTTAAAATGTTCCTCATTGAAATTGTGAAATTTCCAGTTACTTTGTTTTGATTGATGTACTGCAGCAAAACATGTCCATGTTGTCTACACCAGATAGGGTGATTAATCATGGTGATTATTTACCACTTAAAGTGGATCTTCTCCAATTTGTATTCTTATTATCATTCTGTTGTGATTAAAAAATTGTTCACTGTCTCTCATACTTTTTTATATATTTCAATGTTATATATTTTTCAAGGAATAAAGAATGTTCTGATTCACAAGCCAATATCAAATATTCAGTTACCAATAATTTTTCTCATTTCTTCTTTTCATTGCTAGTTGCATTTTTTAACAGAAATATCTCCTCACAGGTAATTGCATTTACCTCAAAGCAGAGTTATTACATTGAATAGAGGACTTGGATGCCAAAGTTGTCTGATTAACACCCTGATTATGCAACGAAAAGTACAGTCCACTGTTTAGTGGATCAGGTGGAAGATGCCCTACGCCAGCAGACTGGCTTCCACAAGAAAGATATCACTTAGAGCGTATTAATGCCAAGTGACAGTTGCACATTAAGTTGATCACAATATACACTAACAATGTCATCCATGAAATACTTCATATATAAATCATTATATTTAAGTAATTATGCTTTTATGCAGATTTGGATTGTAAAGCACAAAAATAAGTAACATGACCAGACAAAGAAAACATAAAACCAGAAAATTTTGGTAAAAAGTTAAAGCAGGGCCTTGATAAGCATGTAATAATTTATAAACAGTCTCTGTCTGAAGCAAATTATGCCAGATGAACACCATTCAAATTATCGAAAAAATTGAAGTTATGCATAGGAAACATATGTGATGACAGATGTAAATCATGACAGATGTGAAGTTACTAAAAATACTTGAGGATATAAATATAACAATGGTGGCAAGAGGAAGACAACATGGACAATCTACCAACATGAACTTGTGTAATATGTATTAAGATCATTAAACCATCATTGATCTTCTTTCTGTCTTGTTACATGCAAGGTAAACCACAGAGATAACTAGAAAATCAAGGAACATAAGTTTACTATGAAAAAGGAGATTGGTTAGGCACAGGAAGGCCAGAAACGTGTTTAATTTCACATTTTGGTATGATACTTTCAATTTATTAAAAAATCATCAAATAGTGATTTTTTGAAGTAAAATGCAATATACAGTTAGTAACATGAAATTAAAAAGTGATTTTTTGAAAATGAAATTATAAAGAATATAGAAGTAAGAAGATGCAATCATGCCATGCAAGATACATGTGAGAAGCTTTCATTGCTTTGCCTAGCACGATTGATGTCAATGTTTTCATTATTTAATACTGTGAAATATACAAATATATTGCAAAGATTGATACTTTTTCTCACATACATGTAGTTCTTTATATGCATCATTATACTCAGGATACTTTCCACCGCCTTCCCCAAAGGCATCCTTCCAAATGTCCATTAGAATTAGTATCTTCTCCATTACATTCAAGTCAGTCTGCATTAAAAAAAATATGGATTAAAAGGTAAGAACTCATTTAAGGTGCTACTTTGCAACAAATATAATTGCCAAGCAGGAGTTGCAAGATGAACCTTTTTCTTCGCCATTTTCACCACATCATGTAAAATATCACATTTTACAATCTGCAGAATTACATGTTCTACACAGTTTTTGGTGAGAGTTTCCAACACCTGTATTAAATAACAACTCCACATCAATATAATTACAACTTATAAGAGTCAGATGGTTATTTATTATACACAATATAGATGATAGAATAAGGGTGTCATTGGTAATGATATAAATTTACAAGAACCACCAGTCTGAAATTTTTTGATAGTGAGTCAATTAGAATGATCAGGTTGTTATCTCTAAGATTATTGATTTTTAATGAAGAATGAATGAAAGGAAGAAAACAAAAGGTTCCTTGTAGTGCTAATCCAAAGCGTAAACCAACTTAATCAGAATGAAACAAGAAAGTAATACAAATTGATTAATACAATGATAAGAGGAGAAATCAAACAGTTCTCAAATAACTTGTAAATAATAGAAACATCTGGTCAATGAGAAGTACCAATATTGATGATGGAAGAAATGCTAGTAGTATCTAACAATCTTATAGCAAGGTCACTTAGCATTAACACCAATAAACCTACAACCCAACAAAAAAGATGCCAAAATTTGTCCCGATAACTTACATTAAGTACGAGGAATTGAACTCTGGGGTTTTTAGTTCCTAAACGCTTCTTGAGTATATGCATGACATCCTTCGATTGGCTGTGCCTCGTAAAAGAGAAACTTTTTAAATCAATAACATGCTTTAATAATTGCATCAACGTAGTGGTGCTTGGAGATTGAAGCAGTAGCTTTTTGAACTATTATAAAATGTCATCACTCTTTCTATTGTGAATGCTGGAAGCATTGTGAGATTACTCCTAATTACTTGAATTATCATTGACTTGTTACATTGGAGTATTTTTATCCTAGAGATGTCTTAATCCACATGGAAACAGGAAACTTCCTTGATGTGAGTCAAAAACTGTTACAACGATAATATCATGTAAATAACTCCGTGTCAAAGCGCCAACCAAGCATGTACACCATTGATATCCACATGACTCGTCATCATGATTTCGTAAATTTATTGAATATATTACCGTAAGCTAGTTTTGAATTAAGCATGCATCATAATTCACAATATAAAAAAAAAAGCTAGTCAATGATCGATACCTAGGATCCATGTTCAACACGTCACACATCTCGAAGTTCATGACCCAATCAGGGTCGCGCAGTACATCCTCTGTCGCCTTCCGAGCACACTCAACCGCGCTAACACCAGACATGACACCGCACCACAGATCGCAGGCACAACCGATGCTGCGAAGGAAAGAGCAACAGTACAGATCACAGCCAAAAAATCTCGAAAAACGACCAAAACGAAATGAATCGTAACAACAGAGACGAATCCGAGGTTCCCGCTCACCAGGTGGAATAAGGAATTGTGGGAATAGGGCGAGCGACGGGGAAGGAGACGATCAGGCGCGGGCTAACGGGGGATCGCGTCGGCGCGGGCTTCGAAGGATGAGAAATTTCTCCGGCGGTTCGGCATTTCAACGGAGTATCGAGGCGACGATGGCTATAGCGCAGCAAGTCTTTTGCCACTCTGGACGTCGCCTTCATCAATTCCACGTCTGACGTCTCGTTTTAACGTCCTCCGTGTAATAAGTTTAAGGATTTTTTGAATATTATTATGGTTAGTAATTGACTAATTGTAGTTTAACATCTATTTAAATTGTTATTTATGTATGAAAGTTCTTTTTATCATCTCTTCACTTGTTAATTTATTTCTTACTTCCTTTCCACGCATCACATGACTAAACAAACCACCTCGATAAATGACAAAGAAATACGTCAAAGGATTTAACCTCGATTAAGTTAAATGAATAAAATAATATGAATAATTTAATCATTTTATACATACGGTGAAATAATAATCCAAAGTTAAACATTAAACAAAAATTCTGTTTTAGAGTATAAAATTGCAATGATTATATTAGCTTAATTAACATTTTTATATTTTTATCAACAATTAATCACAATGATTACGTTTCTGTTCTTTCAATAACGTCTAATATTCAAATTAAGATTTCAAATTCATATATTCATATTTAAATCTTATATCAAATTTCAACGATCAAAACATTTTTCATCAATCAAAATATATTACAAATCCCAACATTTATATTTCAAATTTCAATAACTACTTTAAACATAATCTCAACATTCATGTTTAGCAAATCTTCATATTCAAAAACATTTCACAAATCATATAAAACTATAAAACCAACTTCTAACACATCCACAATCCAAATTTAATTTCGATTCAACTCTCAATTTTACTAAGCGTTGAACATTGAAATTAAATGAGAGTTTGTACATTTAGAATGGTAAAAAATGTTAAAAGTTTTGATTTATTATTTTTTATCATTTTATATTATTTTCAAAAATAGAAACCTTTCGTAAAAATTGACGACATCAACAAACACGTACAATAATTAAAATTGTGATTTAGTAAACAGTTCATTTAAAAAGTTTATAGAGAGTTGATCTACACAAACAAATGCAGCAGTAATGAGACCTCTCAAATTTGGAAAAATGGTGGGTCTTTTATGAAAATGGTAATGGAAAAAATGGTTGGCGTGCTGCATTTTCTGCTCTACAATATTCAAAACTCAACCAACACACTAGTCGTCACCATTCCTAATTACTTCATGGGAGGTAGGAACATAACCCCAGTGCAGCAGGTCCCACTCCAAAAATCTTAACATCGAATACATGGTTTCTCCTCCACACTGCAGCAATCTGTCGGCCTCGAAAGCATACGTATGGTTCCTGATGCTGATCCAACTGCAACCCTTCATCTTCTTGACAACATGGTTTTCTTGCATGGCTCGCTTCATTCTAGCGACGCTCTCCCACTTGCCTCTTCTCCCGTACATCTGAGTCAAGACTGCGTAAGGAAGGGCGGAGTGTGGCTCCGATCCCATTATCTTTTCTGCAGCGAATTCTGCTAAATTCAGGTTGTCATGTGCCTGACAAGCTTCAAGAAGCATACCCCAAACTGAAGCACTCGGTTTCTCTACCATGGTCAATATGATCTCCCTTGCCTCTTCAAGTCTTCCTTCCTGAAGTACCATGTTCAGCAAGTGAGCATGGTGCTCGACACTGGGTTTGATTTGGTATCTCCTTGTCGTAGAAAGAAAAATGTGTAATCCTTCGTCGGTCAGGCCTTCGAGACTGCAAGCGGATAGAGTTGCTGCTAGAGTTATCCTGTCGGGTTGGATACCCTTCTTTTGCAACTCACGGAAGAGATCAAGAGCTTCTGTTCCACGACAATTAACAGCGAGGCCCATTATCATTGTATTCCATGAGGCCAAATCCTTGAATGCCATACTGGTGAAGATTTTCATGGCCGATTCCATCGACCCCAATTTGGCATACATGTCCATCAGCGAACTCGCAACAATCATCTCTGACTCGAAACCAAGTTTAAAAACCATAGTATGGACCTGTGGTCCGCATTCTACAGTTGATGATCCTGAATTAGATCCTAGTATGCTGCTAAATGTGAACTCCGTCGGTTCAAGGTCTTCATGCAGAGAAGACAGGAAAAGAATTTGGGCCTCGTCCATGCACCCATACCTAGCATATGCAGAAATCATGGAATTGCAAATTGCAGAGTCGTACCAGGGAAATTGTTCATACAACTTGATGGAATCGTCCAATCTGCCACATTGGGAATACATGTCAATAGCAGCACTTGAAACTATAGAATTTGAAACACAGCCCAACTTGAAGCACAAAGCTAAGGCTTCCTCACCCATGCTCACTTCCACCAGGTTGGCACAAGCACTAAGCACGGATGACATTGTGAAATGATCGGGCAATAATGCAGAGCCCATCATCACCCCGAAATACAGCAGTGCCCGTTGCTTATACCCACAGGCTGATACCACCGAGTTCCACGAAACCATGTCACGCTCCTCCATCGCATCGAACACCATGGCGGCATATTCCCAGAGGCCAAGCTTCCCATACTTGTCGATGAGTGAATTGCCAACGACAACATTCGTCGAACCCAACCCATTCCTGGCCACGGCCCCATGTACCTCCTTCACCTGCAGAGCGGATGAGACGCAAGAGGCAGCGATAGAGAACGTGAACGCGCTGCTCCTCGTGCCACTCTCTCGCATCCGGAAAAGCACCCGAAGCGCCTCGTCCTTAAGACCTGCGGAGACGTACCCAGAAACCATAGAGTTCCAGCTGACCACATCTTTGTGCGGCATTTCATCGAACAGATGCTGCGCGGAAGTGACCTGTCCCGCTCCAAAGAGACCACAGATCATGATGTTCCATGTATACGTATTTTTGTTGGGCAACCCGTGGAAGACTCGAGAGGCGGCGGAGACAGCGCCTAGGCGGAAGTAGAGGTGGACAAGGTAGTTGCCAACTTTGGTACGACGGTCGACACCGAGCTTGAGCAGGAAGGCGTGCACGTGCAGGGAACGGGCGAGGTCGAGGGATTTAGACGAGAGGCAGTACTGCAGAAGCTTTGCGCAGAAGCGGATGGTGTGTTTGATGCCGGCGCAGAGATGACAGGAGGCTTTCATCGGCCGACGAGAATGCCATGGTCATGGCTCATTCCAAGCGAGACCTGGCATAGTCTTTCCTTCGGTATTTTCTACCATACGTTTCGTGACCTCTGAACAAATCGTTCAAATTTTTCTTTATTTTTAACTTTTATTAAGTATTGATAATATTTATATTCATCGATAGTTTTTATTATTATTAAAATTCTTCTTCTTCTTTTTCTTTTAAAATTATTTATTTAAAAATTATTATTTTTCACATTTAAAGTGAAAAAGTGAGATCGATAAATAATCCACTGTTAAAAATATTATTTAATTTTTTTATAAATTTACAATTAAGTCTCTTTACTTTAACATTCGTAAAAGAAATATTTTAACATTTTACTCTTATGTTTCGTGAAAATTGTGAAAAATCAAGAAATTCAATGATTATTTTATTTGAAAATAATCTGTATAATGGGATTGCTTTGGAAACGAGAAAAAGTTTAATTTCCTGATATCGTGAAATAGAAAAAAGTTCGACTGTGGTTTTGTGGATTTCCTAAAATTCTTTTTTCAGTATAAAATTTGATAGTAAAATCGAAATAAAATAAAAACTTAAAACAATTTTTATACAATAGCCTAAAATGTCGTAATTTTCATTATCTTGAAATCGACATAATTTTGCAATTTTTTTCTTTAAAATGGCATGACTCAGTTTGACTTACTTTCAAGTGGACATTTTTGGGACTTTGATGGTCATGCGGTGGAAATGTATTTGATAGATGTCAGTTAGGTTCATGTATTTCTTTGAAGAAATATGCAATGTCTAGGTGAATTTGTCTATCATTACCTATTAACTTTTATTTTAAGTGACCTATTGGACACGTGTTTTATTTTTTGGATCGGTGGTAGGTATAAATCTAATTTTTAAAATTATAAGAGTTAGATTACATTTATTTGTACATGTTCTTAATTTTTGAAGTTAATTGCCTGTAATACCAACAACATGTAATACTTTTCCTTTTTTCAAGTAATTTTGGTTCAATGAATAATATTTTAGGGTGTTTTAAAAAAATTCAACTTACTTTATATTATGAACTATATAGTAAATTGGTGTATTTCAATTTAAAAAATAGAAAAGAATATTATTCTTTCCTTTTTAAAAAAAAATTCTTTCATGATGTTTTAAATTTAAATGAGGTTTATTTTTAAAAATCATAATAATTTCTAATATTTTAAGTATAATTTTAAATTTTTCGTGTAATCACGAGTTTGACAATGATTAAAAGAAGTTAGACAAGATATACGAGATCAAAAAAATACGTCGTAATAAAATTTTTGTTAATTATAAGAATTTTCTTAACTTACAGAAAAAAATTTATAATTTAATTTTTAAATTTTTCAAAATACATGAAACAATTTTAAAAAAATTTAAATTTTCTTCTTGAAAATTTCAAAAAAACAAACATCTCTGTACTCTCCCCGCTTTCGTTGTTATTTTATTAAATCAGAAAATTGAACATTTTATCTAAATCATCGTTACTTTCGGTTCCAGACCACACTTGAAAAAAAAACCACTTCGTCTGACTCGACTTGTTAGTGGCCGTCGTCTTCAAGGAGAAGGAGGGATACGAGGTGCCGATCACCACCCCTTGTCTTTTTCTTCGCGCGCCTTTTTCATCTCGCTCTTGGTAACTTGGTTTCATTTGTCGCGTTGTCACGGGCTTGGATCTATTATACGTTACGATTTTGTTTGTTTTTGGTTTTAATTAATTTTAAAAATTGATCGTAATTGAAATTAAGTTAATAGTAAGTAATGTAACAAAAGAATTTATATAAAAAAATTTATACAATAATATATAAAAATTTATATAAAATTAACTTTATAATAAGTAAAGTTAAAAATAAATGATAAACACCTGATAATTGGAAGCTCTAATTTCTTATAAATTTTTATATATCATCGTTATATATATTTATTTTATAAGTAAGATTTGATAAGGTGAGGTGCATGTATTTTAAAAACACATACGATTTATGTTGATTGTAATTTTTATTATAAAATATTAAAAGTATTTAATAAATATATTACACATTACAATAATGTATAATAATTATCATTAGTGTACAGTGATTAATGTTTTAAAAAATAATCATATTATTATATAAGTTCTCGTATATAAATAATCATATTATTATAGTAATTCTAACACGAAATTATTTTTAACTTTACTTCTTAAAACAGATAATGGCAACGCCTAATAAATTTTAATCCTCCGTGCTATGCACGACATTGAAAAATTGAAAACCCTTTGATGATGTTCGATGCAGCAAACCAACATTCGAAATATAAAAAAATCTTAATTGGTGGAAGAACAAGTGCTGCCGCGCTGTCTAGCACAAACAATCATCCTTATCCGTTTGCTGACACTTGTTTAAAATTATAATCACACTATTAAAAAATTTTATTTTAATATATTTATATCTTTATCAGAAAAAAACTGAATAGTTGCTCGGTCCAATCGGACCAGAATTTTTAGTCCCACTTTGGCACTTTCGGTCCTCCTCCACTAGAATAATGCCGGCTTCGTCGTCTCATTAAAATGAGCCCTCGTTTGCTGTAATTGAAGCGGACACTGACAGAGACAGAAAGAAGGACCGCTCCATTCCAATTCCGCTACATCCCTGTCACCAGTCATCACAACTACAACTGTTCCTCTTGTCCTCTTCCTTACTCCCACCTCTCTCCATCTCTCTTCCCCTTCCTCTTGGACCTCTTCTGTAGCTTTTGCACGAATCGGGAGGTAAATTTCATTCCCCACTTCCTGACTGTTTGTTTGTCCGTTCTTAGTTGAGTCTGCTCAGGATGTAGTCGTCTATTGTCGATCCTTGGGATTTCGGCGGGGAATTTGATGTCCTTGGATGTGTTGCCTAGAGTATGACGATTCCAATTAGCTTTGGATCTAGAGTGAGTTTGACGTGGTGTGGCAACTTGTTACGAGAACGGTGTTCGGGTGTTTCCGATCCGTATCTGTTCCCCATCGTTCTTTCCATCGATATTGGCCGAATGTTTGAATCGTAGAAAGCAACATGCGTAGATGCTGCTTGTAGAAATGCCTGATAGCATTTGATACAATGCAATTTAATGTTGCTTTTCTCCATTCTTCCTTCTTTAACTTTTGACGATCGGATTTTTGTCTGTCAACTTTCTCCACTCCGATCGAATCCGGGAGCGATTCGTGCCTAAACTTTCTCAATTTTATTTTAACTCTCTGATGCTCTCTACCGATGAAGGTTTCGTGCCTTTTTTTACCGGATAGGTTCTATTCCACTAGTGGCACGGAGCTTATTCTTGGATCCGACCCTTTTGGAGAAGTTTTGCATCGTTGGATTTGCCGTGTGTGAGGAATCTCATCTGCGGTGGGTACATGTTTCAAGTGGACTTCATTCGGAATCTTATGTGGGGATAAGTAAGATGATGCTTCATAGCTCAATAATCGCGCACTTATTCCCTCTGAAAGGATTTATTGTTTAAACTTTCCTCACGGTAGATTTATGAAATGGAGTTTTCGAATCCGCGATATGTGACGTTCTAGAAGTTCTCGTGAATAACAGTGTAAATTAAGGTGAACAGGTCATTGGGGGAGGATTTTATCTATAATTAAAACCACCGGAGTGCCACACCTGTGCTTGCGCCACCCTCTTCCTACACCTTAAATTATGCCATTGTTTGGTTGGTATTACTTCTGCTATATTATTTCTTTGACTTCTAGTGATTATTAAATACTACTCCAAAACAAAGGTCGTGAAACTTTCAAAACATGTGATAAATAAAAGGCATAAAGTTTTCTCATTACATGATCACGAACATGTTGGACTTCCTTACTATAAAGTGGAAGCGAATATGTTATCCTTTGTTGTCTATCACATGTCTAATTAGTTAATATTAGAATATCAGCTACTTTTAGGTATATCTTTCGTTTACAGAGAAGTGATTTACAACGGTCTATGCTCTTTAAACCATGCCCCTGTCGATTTCACTTAAAATTTTTCTTTTTTCGTTATTTTTCGTTTTCTCCATTCTATGGACCTTACAGTTGAACCATATTTTTTTCCCTCAAGTATAATGCTGGAAAACAGGTTTTAATCTTTTAATATTACTAAAAAAATTAATTTTGCCATGATGGGATCGTGCTGATTAATTAAACATGGTACTATTAAAAAATGTTCGGCCGGTCGGGCGATGGAATTCGGATGGTCCAGTGATAATTGGCAGTGCTCATGAATCTTGAATATAATAATATTATTCGGTTGGTGATAGATTGCCATCAACCCTTAGAGATTCCTATTGCCATTTAGCATGGTGACAGAAGTGGAAAAGGAATCTCTCCTTGCTTTCCTCAGATTTAATAACGTGCCCTCTTGACGTTGCGTATGTTTTTTTCTTCGAAAAACATTACATTACCAAGGCAAGTGAAATCTAGTTGCGCAGATTCAAAGAACGACACCCATGCAGTCAACACCGAGCGTATTTGACTTATATAAAGCTATTTTAATATAGTTAATGTTGATGTTTAATTTTTTAATTTCTTCTTCTGGTATTTGGATAAAACGAACTGATATTACTTGGGTAACTGTTGACGACATTTAAAGCATAATTTGCATACTTTTATATGCTAGTAGTTTTTTGGTAGTAAGTGGCAATGACATTTTTGCAATGATAATATTTTTATATTCATTAATATTTAAATATAAGAGGAGATTGTGAATATTGATGCAGATAACTAATTAAATTATTACAATTGATTCACTCAGAGAATTTAACAGACCATCTAAAATCCACCTCGACAATATAAAATTAGCATGATTTTTGAGAAATGATTTTTCTACTAAAATCAGATCTTTGCATGTCTTCTTAAAAAGGTTTAGGATTTATAAGTTATATGATTGATTCATGTTTCGATTATTTAAAGATTCAAATTCTAACCGCAAAAAATAGCCTTTTTCGAATACACGAATAGTGGCATTGCTCGTAAATATCTTTTGTAAATAGTTGAGTTTGTCTTGGACCATGACAAGTATGCGCGTTCAAAATTGTACTTAAATGTTTTTTTTTTGCATGGTATGTTTTTTTATATGCTTAAGTTGTATTTATTTGTCAATCCGTCTGTTCCGTCTGGGACCAGAAGGCATCTCACAAGTTTTTGACTGGCTGCCTATACTCATTCTACGCTGCGTGTTGCATTGCTCGCGGTGGAAAGAAGAGGAAGAGCAGAGCGTAGTGTTCTGTCTGCGGTGGGCGGCGGCTCTCTCGCATGGATCGTGGGGTCTGCTGGCCTTATTTCGATCCAGAGTATGAAAATCTCAGCCAAAAGATAAACCCGCCAAGGTTTGCTGTTGTTTTCTCCTCTTCGTCCTACTCCACTTTCCGTGCTCTCCGTGTTTTTCTTGTTTGATTTTCTTGCTTTGTTTCGTTGGTTTCGCAGAGTAAGCATAGACAACAAAAGCTGTGATGATTGTACTCTAGTGAAGGTGATCTTCTTCTTCTTCTTCTTCTTCTTCTTCGTACCAACAGTCACATTTATTCGCAGGTTTATAGTACGAACAAGCCAGGGATACTTCTGGAAGTTGTTCAGGTGCTGAGCGACCTTGATCTGATCATAACCAAAGCTTACATTTCATCTGATGCTGGATGGTTTATGGATGGTAATATAAGTTATGCTTGATTCCTCCTGGATGATTTTTTTCCTTAAACATGACTTATGATGATGCTTAGACCTTATCTACCGTTGATGTCTCTTCTATGGTGTTTGGAGCATTGACTTTGAAGTATGAATAGGTGGATATAAATTTACAAGGGAATCTTTAATATTAATATATGAAGCTCCGACGAAAAAGTAAATATTTTATTATCTTCCAGTGTCAAATTCCCACACAGCAGGAAGAACAGATAATTATAGGCCATTGTTGAAAGTATTTACTTTCAGTAAATTTCCTGCATTTGTTAAAGAATTGTATGTCTCAACATTAAAACATAAGATTATGCTTGATTGCTTCAAGTAAAGATAGTAAGATCCATTTCTTTGTTTTGAATTAGTTTTTCATGTGACTGATCAACAAGGGAAAAAGCTCTTGGACAACAAGGCTGTAGAATGTATCAATGCAGTATGTATCTGTCTTATCTTCATTTTTGTATTAGTTGTGTCAATGCCGATTTCTTAATTTCTGAGGTGTTTTTGAGGGATAAAAATTGATTCTGTAGTTTTAGTGTTTATTAGACTCTATATTATTAATGTTTCTGAAGGGAATGTGGTATGTATAGTATATAACCAAATTAAGGTTTGAAGATTATATCATGATGTGGGCCATGCATTTGCATAGCTTTGGATTATTTCATCAATTGACTCGATAAATAAATAAATAAATACTAATTGGCATGGTAAAAGTTGATCTGGTTATGTTTATCCAACTTCTTACAGTGAAATTTATTGATTAATCAGATATTGCATAGATCATTTAAATAATTTGACTTATATCTTTATTACTTTCATCTATCTACTTAGAACATATTTGAACAAAAATTTATAATATTATTATCAAAGAAATAGATTAACTATGAATGTAATATACATATCTTTTATTTGAATTGTTTCATCGAGTCAGATCAGTTAATTGAAATATTGATCTAGTGATTCTGTTAACCAAGTTGACATATTAATGATTAATCATGAACTAACTCAATACAAGTTTGATCAACCATTACTTGATGCAATTCACGTTGATTAACAATTAATTGTTGAATAATTGTTAATGCATGTGCCTTTGGTAGGAATGAATGGAACATCCCAAAGAAGGTATCCATCAATGTTGTGTTGGGCTGAATTCCACATGTCAGACTTCAGTGAAAGTGTTAGTAGAATTTGTGATAAATATGGACGCCTATAAAAATGGCCGAAGTAATGAATTTTAGAATGAAAATTTAGAAAGAATTAAAGTAATCAATAATACACATTTAGAAATAATTGAATTAACTTTTAGACACTTGTATATTAAAAACACAACATGCTTTTTTATTAGTATGTTTGAGTATAATAAATTGTTTAAGCTACGATAATAATGTTCTCAAAATGAGTGAAATTTTGGGATAACCCTTATATGAAAGATTCCTCACAATGAAAACCTTAGATTTAAGTATAAAAATCATAGATCTACACGTTCAAATTGAAAAACTAATTACAAGAGTGAAAATATGGAAACATACCTTAGATAATGAGAAAATGACTTATAGCGTGTTAACACAATTCTCAACAAGGAAGCCTAAAATTCAACAAAAAATTGAAGCACCAATGAGAAAATGACAATGCCATCAATGAATAGTTCAAGAAGAAAAAAGCTAGAAAAGAAGAGAAAAGATTAGATGTGTGTGCACATATGAAAGGAGGGAGAAAACACAACTTTCATAGTGTATACCAATATGCTAGTCGACATGGGCTAGTCTAATTAAGAATTCACTAACTTCCATTGACATATGTTGGCATGGGCATGGCCTCAACATCTGTAAAATTGACACCCACTTATTTTTCAGGTATGCCATTAGAGATTCCAGCATGTCACTAGCAAGCCAATGACATGTCAATGTCAATAGCTATGGTTGCAAGTCCCATGTCTCTCATAGATCCTTAGCCATATTAGAGATTCCAGCATGTCACTAGCAAGCCAATGACATGTCAATGTCAATAGCTATGGTTGCAAGTCCCATGTCTCTCATAGATCCTTAGCCATGGGTACTTAAACCCCACAAATAAGCCTGTTAATAGATATTCGAAATCTGAAATTCAATTTGGATTTGAATGTGAAATCCAATGGGCGTTAATCAGATTTTGAAATACATATGCAAAAAATATTCAGAATGAATGCAGATGTATATGATACCCATTGATTAAATTCAGACAAGAAGATGTTCTCACTGTCTCATGATTAGATGATAAGATACTGACTGTCCAATGGTCTTGTCCATTAATTGCTTTATTCTTTGTGTAAATCTTTAATCCTTAATGAATTATCTTGGCATTAGCATTCAACTCACCCTTCCGTCAAAAAAATTTCATCACTATTAAATAGTAATTTAATTGATTAAAGGTCCAAACAAATTTCAAAAAACAAGAGATAATTTAGTGTTTGTCATTTCAAGAGTTCTTACATGAGAGAAAATGGTTGTTTTAGAATAGCCGTCTCCAACAGTTACCATTGCATTCTGTAAATAATTCCATAGATATAAAAATTGATTTAACGTTATACCTCTTATGGAATGTTGTATCAGGCTCTTGTTCCAAAGGGCAAGGTAAGTGACACAAATGTAAGCACTTGGCCAGGGAAGTCAATGGGAGTGCATTCAATTGGTGATCACACAGTGATTGAACTTATTGGCACAGATCGTCCAGGCCTCCTATCAGAAATATTTGCCGTCCTCACAAATCAACAGTGCAATATATTAGCTGCAGAGGTCTGGTCTCATAAAACACGTGTTGCTTGTGTTGTCCATGTTAATGATAGGAACTCGTCTGGTGCTCTAGGCAACCCAAACAAAATAACAGTAATGGAGGAGCAATTAAGAAATGTCTTGGGTGGTAGAAAGAAAGCATACACCACATTCACTATTGGCTTGACCCATGTTGATCGACGCCTCCACCAATTAATGTGTGCAGACAATGATTCTGAAAGCAATACGGAAGAGATGGAGGGAAAGGATGTCAAACCAAAACCAGTTATCACCATTGATTATTGCCGAGAAAAGGGATACTCTCTGGTTAACATTCATTGCAAAGATCGACCAAAATTGTTATTTGACATTGTGTGTACGCTTACAGACATGCACTATGTCGTTTTTCATGCTTCTATCTCCTCTAAAGGGCCAGATGCACAGCAGGTATATTTGCACATTATAATACTATGTAAATAATATTTCACTTCCACCTTTCATCTTTTTATTGAATGTTAAAATTTTATTTTTTAAATTTAATCTTAAAATAGAAGGAAATCTAGAAGAAATCAAGTAAGATTTGTCATGTTAGATTCATGAAGACTAGAGAACTTTATTGAAAAGTATTCCCAGCTGTATCTACCAACATAGAAGTGAAAAGAATGATATCTAAGAAGCATGACATGCTGATTTTGTTGAGCGGATTCTTTTGGTTTATGAAAGGTTCGTATTATGCACTAGTTTGAGAGATTAGAATTAGCATAGCAGAACATCATCTACTGAAATGGACATAAAGTAGCCATCTTACATAAAAGGCCATGTTTTGCATATTTTATTTTATTTATTCTGTAATTTAAGTTTATATGTTAGAGAAAGTTTCATATGAAAAATGCTTGACAAACAGAAGAATAGAAAAGATCCAAAAAATAAAACGGAAATAATGTGATACAGAAAAAATTACCGTGGAATCTTAAATTCCACAATAGCATGGACCTTTGTAGAATAATACGCTGTTATATCTATATAAAATTCTAGGCTCCATTCTTTTCATATCACGGTTTTTTATTCTCTTTTGCCACTTTTGTATTAGTTGGTATCTTTATCTTGTAGATGTGACTTTTTCTTACTGGATGAAGGTAAAAAAAGTAATCATATGTTTCATTGAAATGCAGTTTGTTAACCTTCAGCTATATTAAACAAGATCAAATTATTACATCAACGTATATATGGTTTATGGTCACTTTATTATCTAGACTACCAATAGAATAATGTGTTTATATAAGTCATGGTAGCTTATTTTCAGTTCATTTTGAACCCCATCCTTTTTCTTTCTATTTTTGTGGATAGAATCATCATACAATTATGAGTAAATTCTACATTGGTATCTTAGACTGTAAATGAACATCTCTTTAATATCTTGTATTTTAAAATGGATCATTTTGATATCTAGAATTGTTGATATTATTCAAGCTAGTGCTTTTGTTAGACCTTACCATTTTTACAGTAAATTTGGATGAAATGTCCCTTTATTATATGACTTATTGAAAAAACATTGATGACTATTTCGTGTGGTGCTGATAAGTAATAATATAGGTGAGCGTAGGTATAGTTAATAGTTATGATACAATAATTTCTATTCGTGTAATGTCCAAAGAAATATCATATGAAGTAGTAGTTGCTGAGTCTATAGAAAGGCATCAATGACAATTGCTTTCATGTGGTTGTAATTGAAATACAATTCATTTCTATTTTTTGTTTAATTTTATCTCTATACACTGAAAAATATCATAGAAAAATTGCTTTTGGTGTTATAATTGGCTTCCAATGGTCCTTTTATAGAAAAATTTAATTATCTAATGCAGGAGTATTACATACGTCACAAGGATGGTTTGACACTTGAATCAAAAGATGAAAAGGAACGAATAGTTAAGTCTCTTGAAGCTGCAATATTGCGAAGAGTTTTTGAGGTTAGTACAAGGAATTTATCCTTTTTTATTCTAGATAAGGTTATGATTTGTACTTTCAACACATTTAAAGGCAACTCTATTTCATGAAGCAGTGGTATTCTTTAAAATCTAGTTTATTATTGTACTAAAAAAAGAAAAAGGGTGTTGAAACTTGGAAATGAGGAAAGAAGCAAATTTACAAGATTTTGCTGTGAAACGTTCTATATAACTTCACAAGGACCCAGCTGGAGAAAACGAACTGTCCAAGAAATTCATGTAGTTTGAGTGACGAATTAATATGAAAAATACAATGACGATGATAATGATGTCAATCAATAATCCTACCGCAACACATCTTGACCATCTTCTCATATGCCTATATATCGTTTGTCTTAAAGCAGGGCATTATACTAGAGCTTTGTGCTATAGATAGACTGGGCTTGCTATCAGATGTCACCAGAATCCTCCGTGAACACGGTTTATCCGTTTTACGTGCTGGTGTAAACACATTTGCCGGACGGGCAACAACTGTGTTCTATGTTAGGGATTCCTCGGGAAGCCCGGCAGATATGAAAACCATTGAAGCACTTCGTCGGGAGATCGGTGAATATGTGATGTTTAACGTCAAAAAGATCCCAAGCAATGCGATGAAAGCTCCCCGGGCAAACGGATGGTCAAAAATAGGCTTTTCGTTCGGGTCCTTTTTGGAGCGGTTCATGGCCTAAGCGTCCGTGCAATTAATATATATATATAATTCATGAGCAGTTGCACCCTGTATAGTCAATTATATCTTGCAGCTGTAGGGCAAAGTCTGCTGTAAACAATTGGTAGACGATTTATGAATGCTTTGTCGTTGAAAGTACGTTGGTGGAGGGCAAGTTGGTGGTCTACTTGCCAGCCAACGCCTTGTCTTCCGTTCGTCCAAGCGCAGGCATGGAGCTTTAACTTCCAAAGCTTTTCGCCTGCATGTGCAGTACGCGGGCGAATATGGTACATAGCTTCGATGGGAGCCGTATCAGAACAGAACCACAATTTTCCATCGGCACAGTTCACGATCCACAATTTAAAGTCACAATAAATAAAATTGAAAACCCTAACTTCGAAAGTGGAGTGGATATACAAGGAGTTTAGCGATCGGTGAAAAAGTTGGAACCAAAAAAAAGCCTCAAAAAGGAAGAGGTAGAATAAGAAGATGCATGGTAACGTCAATTTTCTTCAATATTTTTAACCTCATCGACCCACTTGATAGGGTTGTGGTCCGAAGATTTGGCACAAGCCTTATTTGAATGAGAGAATTAAAGTTACTTGAAGTAGTTAGTTAGCATTATATAGTTAAGTTTGTTTGAAGTTTTTATAAATTATATTATACGATAAAATATTATTTATCGATAGTATTCGTCAACTTCAACAACTTATGGTAACGAAAACTAAAATTTGTTAAACTAATAAGGTCACATAAATAAATACCTACAGATGTTAATGGTAAATAAAACATAAATCTGTCAAATAATTTAAACAATAGGTAATATATCAACCTGGGGGTTTCCTTCTTATGTATTGATTTTTATTTTTTTTAAACGAATAAATTTTATCTTAAATACAATATTTATCTATGAATTTATAATGAATAAAATCAAACCACTAAGGTGATATTCTAATGGTTAAAGGATGTTTTACTAAATTTATGATCTTAAATTTGAATCTCGTAACAAAATTATCTCAAACTAATAATTTTAAAAAAAAAATTACGATTTACCAGAAAACTCAACCGCTTCCACGAATGGAACTTTAGTGCGTCAAGTAAGAAAACAAGCATGCGAAACGTGGAAAAACAGGTACGGGAGAAAAGATGTCGTTTATCACTTGTACAACGCTAATTGTTGCATGCACGGCACGCGTGAGTTTTTTTTTAAAAAAATTAAAGCTAAACTAATATTAACGATAAAGCAAGCTGTACCGTCACCGATGCAGGCGGTCATACGTCCTTCTCCATCGTTTAAAGATCGAGGTGCAGCGGTAAGAGCGACTTCTATTGATTTTGACACTCTAGTCACATATAATCAGGATGCTGGAGAGATCATATACCAAGGATGTTGCATAATATTTTGAGCACTTCATCGGGATTGCCTTCATCTTAATCCTATTAACCTTGTAATCTTTATTCTGAAATTACGTACGTAAGACTTCTACCTTCCTTTCTTCTTTTTTTAACCTTAATTTCTTAATTAACGTTATCATTGCACTTCCAACTTTAAAAAAAGCTACAGCAATCTTGAATAAAAAGTAAAACCCTATTCGGTTTTGTGTTTTCTATTATATATATCTTTTTTTAGTTATACTGTGATTTATAATAATATTTGTTAAATAATTTTAATATTTTATATTATAAATTATATAATTTTAAAAAAAATATAAATTTTACGTTAATTCTACGTCGTAAACAAATACACCTGCAAGACGACATCAGCCAAACACTCTCGTCAAAAGCTCAAACAACGATAAAAAAAATGGCACGCGTGAGTTGAGATCGTTAAAGGTACGTCATCATCAAAATAAATAAATAAATAATCGTGCACTTGAAAATCGGAAATGAGTTAATAGTTTTAGTAAAATTTAATTTACGATTGTTAATGTTTCGAACATTAATATCAGACAACAAAAATAACAAAAAAAACCTGAAATGTAAAATATCATTAATTATTAATTAATATTATTTATTCTGCATATTTGAATAAAAGATTTTTCCGTATCAATCCCATATCCAAAATAAACAAATACCTACAAAAATCTTTCTCCGTCGGTCACTCATCGTACACGTCGACATCAAGGGTGCTGTACGTATTTATCGTAAATATTTTTCTCACCGTACACTACAATGTTATTCAGTAAATCAATTAAATAATTGTAAAGTACATAGTAAATTATAAAATTAAAATTTACGTATAAAAATTTATTTAATAATAATAATATATATATTATATTGTTTGAAATTATTTAATATTTTAAAATAAATATTATAATTAATATTTGTTATCTACTTATAATTAATATTATAAATTAAGTAATTCAAATTATATGTACTAATATTTTTTTAATTCAATTCTATTCAATTATTTTCATTCTAAAATGTGTATAAATACTTTTACATTGAATTTATTTTTATCTAATCTAAAATTTATCTAAAAAATTACAAACAATCCTAATAGAGAGTTTGTACCTTGGAAATCAATAAAAAGGAAAAAAATTTAAAAAAATTATTATTGAAATGTTAAAAATCTAAAATAGAAAATTTTATATAATCATTGGGGTTTGTCTCTTGAAAATTAATGAAAAAGAAAATATGAAAAAAATTTCATTGTTAAAATTTTAAAAATCTGAAAATAAAAAATTTTATAGGACCATTTGTACACCTTATGAAAATATAGGAAAATTTATATTTAATTTTAAAAAAAGTAAAAATATTCTAAATTTTTAATATTTTAATAATAATTTTTTTTCTAAATTTTCTTTTTTACTAATTTCTAAGATATAAATCTTATAAAAATTTAAGAAAATTTATATTTAATTTTTAAAAATATTTTATATTTGTAATATTTCACCGATAAAATCTTTTTTAAAATTTTATTTTTATTAATTTTTCAAAAACACAAAATCCCCCTGAACCCTAATTTTTCCGGCCCAGGAACGAGAAACACTTCACCTCTAAACGCCGACCTCTCCCGCGCGAACGCCACCGACTCAGCAACAACGCGTGGACGTGCACTCCTCCCCACTCGAAGACCGTTGGGTGCCGATGAAAGCGGCTGAAAACGGTTGGTTACACGGGTTTTAAAAAAATAAATAATTGTATTTATTTAAAAAGTAAAATAAAATTTATATTTTTTAAGGAATTATATTTTTTATAATATAAATATTTTAATATAATTTTTAATATAAAATATTAAAATTATTTAATAAATATTATTATAAATTACTGTAATATATAATAAAAAGATAAAACGCAGTAAAAAAGTGCGAAAACAAACAGAACCGTTGATGGAAACAAAAAAGAAGAAGTATTTTTTCTTTTGTTTTTTCGTACATCATGGCGAAACTAATCGTTAGAGTAATATTTTAATAATTAAAAAAATATATTGAAACTTATGATTTTATATTGAAAACTCTATTAACGTAATTTAAAATAATAATTTTAAAAGAATACATCTATTTAATAATAAAACTTATCTTTTATTTTTTTTATTATATTTAAAACTAAAAAAACATCCCGTCACTAAACCACGCGCGAATGCATCATGCGTGATGTACGAATCTTGGCTCCGCAACTCCATTGAAGCCGCGCGAAGGCGAGTGAAACTTGGCAGGAGCCCTCGATCGTCAAATTTTCGAAGCTTCCAGGCAATCACAGGTGACGAGAAAGCCCTGGCGGAATCGAATCTCCCCTTCCCATGTCTTGCTCGCTCCTCATCCGTTTTCTTTTGAAATATTCGCTCTAGGAACGATAGCTATTGCTCTGATGGTTCCATGTGTTTGTTTATTTTTTCTTTGAAATGACTTTGCTCTTCTATGGTGGAGAAACGGTTGTTTGCAGCATAGAGAGGCTTAAATGCGGGTTCGTGTCTTCCACTTTTCGATTTGGTCAGTAAAGTAAGTGTTCACGGTCCAGAGTGTTTTGAGTCGTTCAATTGAAATCAATACCTTTTCGAAATCCTAAAAAGTTATCTTTTTTCCTTAAGTTATGTTTCTGAGCTCTATATCTGGTGTTCCTTCTTTATATTTAAGTTGCTTGTTGTTTTATATTCTTTTTGTATTAAATTGCTTGTTGCTTGCTTTTTATATTTGATGCTCTATATCTGGTGTTCCTTCTTTATTACTTTATATTTAATTGCTTGTTGTTTGATATTCTTTTTATATTTAAGTTGCTTGTTGTTTGATATTCGATCTTCATCCTTTCGTCATGAATTTTTCTTTTTTTGTTCATTCTGGTTTCAGGTTTTTTCAGTAGCTTTGTGGTTGTTTGGCTTGAAAATGGTCGCTGAGGGGTCTGATGCCGGAAACCTTGATGTCTGGTTCAAGGACCGGGTGGTTGATGTTCAGAACTGTAAGATGGGTGGGAAAGGAGTGGGTGTTCTTACGGAATGGAAGGACCTTCCTATGGAGCTCTTGCTGAGAATAGTTTCGCTTCTAGATGATCGGACAGTGATTGTTGCATCCTGTGTTTGTGCTGGATGGAAGCAGGCCATTTCCTTGGGGCTCACACACCTCTCTTTGTCTTGGTAAGGTTTACTTTCTCATTGTAAAGATTTTGTCCTATTTGTAAGATACTTCCAGGAATTTTTGTTAGTTTCTTATTGCAGCCAGCCACTTCCAGGAATTTTTGTAAATAGTGGAGTTGTGTTATCTTACCAACCAAGTTGAGAATCTGTGTTTTGTGAATGTTCCTTCGTAGCTCTCTTAACAGTAAGAAACGAAGGATTATATGTTTATATTCTTCCACAACTGTTCGAATGTTTCTTTTTTTCCTTTCATCTTTCTATTACCGATATTTTGTTAAGCTTGTATTTAATTACTAAATTGGAGACACAAAGGTTATATGACAATGGAGGTTTGAAGTTTTCATATCCTTCTCATTTAGAAGTGTCGTTGCCTATATGATTTTTATGATTTTGGATTATATAGCTTTTTTTTTATCTGTTTTGTGTACACCTTTTGTTTAACTGGTTTTCTTCTGCTGTCTATCAAGTTTACTGCTTTATCTCTGTGGTTTTTACTGTATCAAATTCCTTGGTCATGGTTAAGCTTTCTTACAGCACTTGCTTTTACGGTTTACGTGAACAATTTATGTTCTATTATGTGTACTGTACATGGAAATTCTGTACCACCTCTCAGCAATACTTGAAATTAAATGATTAAGCTAAGACAGAAATTCCACGAATACTTTGGTTATGTTCTGGTTCTACGATAAATATGGATTTTGTGTGCCATGTAGAGTACCCTTACTACCTCTTTTAACCTGCAAATCAATATGATTGTATGGATCAATAAACTATTTTGCATTATCATTCTAATTCACACTTTAAAAAAAACCTGGATTCAACATGTCCATTGGTTATATATCAACATAATTATTTGTTTATATTTTGTGAAACTCTGAAACTTCTGGAATGGATTTAGATACTGCCCCTTCATTAAAGGTCTGCCTCTCTCCAGGTGTAAGAACCACATGAACAATCTTGTCTTGTCAATTTCCCCGAGATTCATAGAATTGCGGTCTCTAACTCTTAGACAAAATAAGCCTCAACTCGAAGACAATGCTGTTGACGCTATTGCAAGCCATTGCTATGAAATGCATGATTTGGACCTCAGCGGAAGTCACATGCTTACCGATCGTTCATTGTATGCCCTGGCAAATGGATGCCCCTATCTTTCCAATCTCAATATCAGTGGGTGCTCAGGATTTGGTGATTCCGCACTTGTATATTTGAGCAGTTTATGTAGAAAGTTGAATAAGTTAAATCTTTGTGGATGTGCAAGAGCTGTGTCAGACAGAGCTTTGGAGGTATGCATATCACGGAAAATGTTACTTTGCGATCTTAAAGGCAAAGATATGTATTTATATATGAAAATTTTGTCTATCATAGTTCCTGTCCACATTTATCATATGTCCCATGCAGGCCATTGCACATAACTGCAATCAGCTGCAGTTCTTAAATCTTGGCTGGTGTGAATATGTAAGCGACAGAGGAGTCACCTGCTTGGCAACAGGCTGCCCGGATTTAAGAACCATAGACCTCTGTGGTTGTATCCTTATAACAGGTACGCCAATTCCTTTGACAATGCATCTTTGTGCTTGCGATTCATTGCATGGTTGTGATAATTACTTGCAATCTAGTTTTATTTTTACTACAAAATTGCAATTTCTTTTGTAATACATCCAAAGTGAATATTATCCAGCTACAGTTTCATTGGAATCCAATTTCCTGGTCCGGTTTTCCCAGTTATCTTGTTGGTATTCTTTTAAGGTCAAAGAAAAGAATATCTTAGGTTCGAGTTAATGTAATCACACTACCCATATCACAAAGCGATTTTAGTTTATTTCAATTTTATTTCAAGAATATCCATATCTTTGGTGTACTGTCAAATTTATTTCAAGAATAAAGCTTTAATGCGTGGCTCAGCTTGAGATTGTGTCGCAGATGAGAGTGTGATAGCGTTGGCAAATGGGTGCCCTCGTCTGAGATCATTGAGTTTGTATTACTGCCAGAATATAACAGATAGATCAATGTATTCTCTAGCCAACAGCCACGTGAAGAGCGGGCACGAACATAGGCGCTGGGGTTCACTACGTCGAGACAATGGTCTTACGAGTCTTAACATCTACCAATGCACTGCATTAACCCCACCAGCGGTACAGGCCGTCTGCGACTCTTTTCCGGGTCTTCACACCTGCCCAGAAAGGCGTTCTCTGATCATTAGCCTTGCATCCGTGCGTTGTAAATGCACTGCTCGGGCATGCCGTGCAGGGACGACACAGATATCTCAACATGCCTATTGAAAACAATCCTCTCGTTTTTCGTTGTCATTCCATGACCGGAATACTACTGCGGTAGTGTTCATTTTAGTTGTAAACCAATACAGGTATGTGGCGAGAAGATCTCAGCGTCATCTGGATTTCGAGTTAAAAGACTTGGATCTCAGCATCATCTGAGATCTTATACGTAACCCAGGTCTTTTTAACTCAGAACCCGGATGATGCATGCCTGTGATATCCTTTTCGGCTTCTGCCAAGTAGGTGAATGTCTCAACGTTACAGACGGTGGTCATGCCCCACGAGTTTGTCTAGAGAATGTAAGTATTAGTGGAAGTTGTGGAGCAAACATGTAGATAGTCTGCTCTATTTATAAAGCACGGGTAGGTTTCTGATTGCAAATCCTTCTGATGTATGGTTTTGAAAACAATACATATTTCTTTATCTAGTACCGAGGCCTGCATCATCATCGTCCACGTCATATGCTGGATTGCATAGGCATCTGAACAGCCTGCCAATACCCTTGAAGAGGTAACAAAACATGATGTTAGGTGCTCTATTAAGGCATTTTATTTACGTTTTAGAGCGAAATTCATTAGGTAGGAACTAAATTTCTCCTAGACGTGCCTGAGTGATTAGTGGTGTCCGGTACGGAATGGTCTTCGTGAACCCCTCAACGGAACTTGCGTCAGAGCTACTACCTTCGTCAGCGTCGGAGGCATCTTTCTTAGCTGATGTTCCTTGCCTAGAATATTTTTTGCTCTGCATATGGAAAGAATGTTAGCCGTCACTAAACTGCCGATTTTGAGTAGACATGGTGTTCCCAAGGGATCATCTTGAGATGTATCTTATTGATTTTGAAAGACTAAAGCAAAGAATTTTTTCTGGTATGTTTGGACCATATTCGCAGCTGAGGAAGAATTTGATGTCCTTGCTTTCGCAGGCCTTTGGACTTCCACGTACCACAATTTTGAACATCAGACACCCGTGAACGCAAGAAAGACTGGTAACTGATTTTGGACTAAAAAGGTCTACGAACCTTAGCTTAAATAGATGGGAATTCTTATATTTCTAATGGAGCGGGAGTAGCTATCAAAAGGCAAAAATATTCTTCAAGAAGGAAAGAACGATGACAGCCCAGAAAAGGGTCGAAACACAAGCTTGTAATTTTAGTTTGCAAGAGAACAAATCACAAGAAGCTTGTGACAGAAGCACCTTTCATTAAAATTCGTCTATGAAAACGTTTGCAGCAAGCTTTAGTTGTAGCACACAGAAGCACCTTTTCACCTCTCACATTGGAAGGGGCATCTCTAAGTTAAATCTCATGATTCATGGCATCAAACAAATTAACATGTCTTATAATTTAGCGGAAAGAAACAAAAAAGAAATAGGATTTACTAAGTGCTTAGGAAGACCATCGCCAATTTTAAAAAACTACTACTACAATTCTACCAGAATATCAACGGTGGAATAATATAGTTAATCTTCTACTTCATTACAAGAGAAGAAACTTTACGTCTGAATCTAAGCAAAAACATTGAATAAGAGGACATTCAAATCATTTCTGATTTTCGAAATTTTGGCAAAGCTGTTTAGTTGTAAATGATGCATACATGCTTCTTATTAAAAGCAGAGCAGGGCCAGCTTCCACCAAACTTACAATTCTGACACTCTACTTCTCTCATAAGCTACGCCAACTGCCAGGCACCCTTCGTATGGCACCTAATAAACTCTTCAATCTAAAATGACAGCCATGCACCAGGGATAATTTTAGTGACTTTGGACGTTTATGTTGGCTACGCCACCAAAATATTGCGCACAGGAAATCTATTTTTCTTGATAAAGGTAATATTGTTGGCTGTTGCACCAGGGATAATTTTAGTGATTTTGGACTTTTATGTTGGCTATGCCACCAAAATATGGCGCACAGGCAATATCTTTTTCTTGATAATGGTAATATTGTTGGCTGTTGCACCAGGGATAATTTTAGTGATTTTGGACGTTTATGCCACCAAAATATTGCGCACAGGCAATATCTTTTTCTTGATAATGGTAATTTTGTTGGCTGTTGCACTCGAGCATTAGCCCTTCGGCCGACGTACTTTTCAAGAAATATACCATCTCCCCGCAAAAATATAATTTCTAGAATAGCAATGAGTCACAATCTTAGTAGGTGGAGTTTATCGTATAAATCATTTTCTTTCAAATATTTCTATCTATTGTCAAATCTTCCATTAAATTATATAAATTTAATTTTTTTACAATTTTTAACTAACTAGTTTTAGACCTACTTTTACTTCTTTTACTTTCTTTTACATTACTTAATTTTTCCTTCCTAAACCGGTGTGTTCTCTTTAGGATATGATCAAACATGAAGTTAATTTTCTCTTATTTTATCTTAAATAAGTCCAACTCTTATTCTATTTCTAATAAAATCATTTTTTAGCTTATTCTATATAATATCACCCATTTATCAACTTTCTCAAAGTTATATATTAGATGGAAAAAATCTATATAAAATAATATTGGAAGGATTATTGCCAATGCTTCTTTGTGGTAATAACTCAAATAAAAAACATAATGTGGTTGAAAAGAATATAAAGATAGAAAACTATAATTAAAATATTTTCAGCAACTCAAATGTCAAAAAGTTAAAACACATGAATCCCTAGATGGAGCTATACTTAATGTGACTATTATGGAGTATGTATCTCAAGACAACTAAGAAACTTGACGATTTGTAGAATTTTTGAAATCATGGTATAGTACCTGGAAGATCTTCCCAAGATTTTTCAATGCTAACGCCCTTGCTTTTAGTTCTTCTTTTGAGATGTTGCTTTCTTGCAAGACCTGTCCATCATTTACAGAAAAAATCAAGAAGCACAATTTGTAATGCACGCAATTGTAAAAGAAAGAGGCATGACAAATAAAATTTTCTAGTCAAAAATTTCATATTTCCCTTACAAAACCCTCTTAACACGATTATCATTGACTTGATAATTAATTATTACCATTCGACATACATTCATGAGCGTAACTTCTATGTCTACTACATTGAGTTTCCAGAAGGAACTTATCATCATGTCATGATTGCCTTTCATGTATGATTCAGTATCTTTCTCGAATTCACTATCGTCCCTTTTAAACTGCCTGGAAGTGCCTTCTTGCAATTGCAATAATTGCAAAGCACCTGAGCCATAAATCTCCAGCACATTAGAAGAAGCAACTGTTGATGTTAATGCTGAAATGAGAAGAAGCAAACTATGCTATTATTTTTCTGTCACATAGACATACCTTTTGCAGCGGTAACTTGTGATTTCCAACGGTGTCCCTTATTACGTATCCACTCAGCCAAGAATGGCACGCCCAAGTAGACAACCCTCTTACCCAGTTCTTTTGCAGCCTGTCTTGTATAGACATATCCAATCGTGTGTAGGATATCTGGCCCAAAGGCTATAGGCAAAGCCATGTTAGAAAAGAATCTGAGTTACCATCTATAATCTCATTGCAGTGAAAGATCACAGAAGGTAGTTCTTTCCCTTGTTCACACATGCATTAGCTTCAAATTGCAATTTTCGTTCTGAATCACAATGAAAATGACTGAGACAGGGTACAGCTAAAGGAATGGATAGCAAGAAACGGAAACCAAAATCCAAGCATGAAAGGGCCATTGAAACAGAATTTTTGTTTAACAGGCAGAATTGAGTGCACATCTGTGGTTGCACATACTGTTCTTCTTGTAAAGAAAGACAAACTAATGTAAGGTACAAATCTTCATGAAATATGGTACAAATTGTTGACCATGTACCATATGATTGTACAAAAAAAGAATTTTATCTTGTTTTACAACTAAAGAAATTGGCAATAATTTGCTGGACAAGCATCAATAGCTTTGGTTTAAAAAACAAGGAAAATTTAGGATCATTGTAATCAAGAAAATTTTACATAAATGCTCGTTGAATGCCAAGACATACCAGCTTCAGCAAGGCGTCTTGCTTCAGCTTCAGCATGATGCAAGAAACCCTCTTCATCACCAATGACATATTGGTGAAGGAAATCTTTCAATGATGTTGTAAGCTTTTCTTCTCTTTCCCTTTGAATAGCCTTAACAAAGGCAATAACAAATCAAATTAAATGAGCTCTGATTTCTCATTTCCATGCATAGTTGAATAAGTATACAAGAAATTGATCAAATAGCATCAAAGTATTGAGTTTATCTTAAAGATACCAGATTGATATAATCATATCATCAGAGCCAAAGTCTGTTATGTGTTCAGAAGGCTCAAACTATGCCAAATCCTATAAAAATATTAATCATTAAGCAATATAAGCATGTTTGGTTCAAATTGTGGGAGATATGAATTATACAATAATCAATGGCAATGTGACTTCCATTCATAATTCAAATCATCGATGCTCGTAGTCTATTATATCAAGATCGTTTTGTTACAAATTATGCTTATAATCCTGAAGCTTGGAATGAAAGTCCCATAATCTGAAATAAGCACACCCAAAGTTGGATAATCGAATCTGAAACCAGTAGCAACAAGAGTAAAATAAAGACGATTTTTATACCTGTTTCAGAACAGTTTTTTATTATGGAACAGATTTATTGTCTGGCATCCACAGTTTTAGGCACTTTATTATCAGATAAATTCTAGTTGACAGGAAGAAGGTGATGTCTTGTTTAAACACGTGACATGGACTGCATTGGAAAGAATTTTCAGTGCTTATAGTTTTTTTTTATGCTTATAGTTGTAACAGGAAATTGATATCTATCATGCATCTTGTCCGAAATATTCAACAGCAAACAGTTAATAGTCAAAACTAATGACACCTCCCATGAGATTGTTACCTGCAATCTATTATGCAATTTCTCGGTAGTGTCAATCTCACTAGTCAATTCACATGAAGCCATTGATGTAACAGCAAGGTGCCCTATGTAATCTTCAAAGAGTTCACTTCCAAACAGAAGAGTAAAAACAGCCGTGGGATCTAGCATGGCATCCCTGACAAACAAATGAACCTAATTTATTCCGTAATGCATAAAGTAACAATATTTGAAAAGTTGGATGGAGAGCTCATTTTGCGAATGTGCTCATTTTAAAATTTGAGGATGCATCTTCGCCAAAATAAGTTCATTAATCTTCAAGAGATTGGATAAGATATTGAACTCTACGATAACTATCAACATGCTGGTAAGTCTGACTGAATGAGCTCGTTATTCTACTTCCAAGAATGTGATATGACCCATTTTTTTATAATAGAATGCACCATAATCTCTATCAAGATGTTGTTGACTCTATACTTAATCATTGCTACCAATAACTGGAAATGATGTTCAATTATTCTCTCTACAATAGTGTTGGATTCAAATTATAAAACTGTTCGATTATGTATAATCAAAATTATACATACCATACAGAACAACAAAAATCATGTGATTATAAATACTATCATGAGTAGTATTTTAAATATTGTGTGGTTTACATTACGCCCATATAGATTATAGATATAAATTGCATAATTTCAACCATAATCCAATGCATAATCTGATATTCCAACTTTTTGTTTGATTATTGAGATTATGAAAACCCTTCTACAAAGTCACCATGCATACTTGATTAGACTATAATCATGATCTATAATGTCATGATAGACACTTTTGGCATTGGGTGTAGTGGGTTAGGGTTGCAATCTATAATGTCAAAAATATCAGCTTAAATGTACTTGAAAAGTGTATTGAACTATATTTTAAGTTTTTATTGAGCCTGCTGCCAATTGAATGTTCTAACTTGAGAGGTTGTTGGAATAAATAATATATAGGATTATGTACGTGTAGTGGATTTAGTTTCACATTGGGTACCATAACATGATGTCATTGTAACCTCCATATATAGATGCATTATCTTTCCTAATATCAATCTACTTTTATCTATTTCTTCTACATAACTGCAGTCATACAATCTCATAATCAACCACAGAACTGAACCACATAGGACCTACGGTATTAGCTAAAGCCAGAATCCCGGACGGTCAGTCATTCTGGCGAATAAAGTTTGATCCTGGACTTCAGATCATTTACACGAACCATCTGACAAAGGAGCAATAAAGTTACGCAAACAGTTAAAATTCAATTCACCTCGACACGCAGTGCTTCCCATTTCGATCGTAAGCTTTCCTCTTCAATGGATCACTCAGCACCTGATAAGCCTCTCCAAGCGCCTATAGGTTTACACCTCCAAAACAAAAGGCCGAGCTCAGAATCCAAACACTGGCAACACTCCATTCCACGGAAACGTAGCAATCGAATGAAATCCATCGTCGAAACGAACCGAACAACCACTAAAAAAGAACATGAACCAGAAAAACTCGCCTGGAACCTCTCAGCAGCAGCAGGATCCCCCGGATTCTTGTCCGGGTGTACTTGCCTGGCCTATCAAGACCGTAGAACCCCAATTCACGACACAGAACCACAATTTCGACAACACATACCATCAAAAAGGACGAAAAAGAAGAGGGAAAAACAAAAAACAAAACGAAACACGACCTTAACGTAGTAGGCCCTGCGGATCTCCTGGTCGGTGGCCGAGTAGCCAACACCAAGCACATCGTAATACTCCGTCTCCTTCCCCTGCTCCATTCGGCGAAGACGATCTCCTCGCCCTCGCCGCTCTTGAAGGGGAGGAGAGCTGGAAAGTGGAGGGAAGAGGAGTCCGTCCACATGGAGGCGGCGGTAGTGGGTAGGGTTAGACGGCGATCGGCCTTTTGGAGCACTTGTGAGTTGGCGGGCGAGTAAAGAATTCAAATTGGCGCGAAAAGGTTGCTTTTCTCGCGTCCCCGTTCGCGTTGGTTGTGGGAGTGATGATGGCTGAGCGAAATGAAGTTCGTGTATTTTTAAAAAAACTGCTTCTGAACGCACTAAACAACATTTATTTGTAATTTTAATTTTAACTTTTATATTGATAATTGAAATTAATTAGAATTATTATTAGTCACGATTAAAGTTACGTTTGTTTAAGGTATTATATTGTATGGTATTGTTTGTTATTACTATTTATTAACTTTAGTGACTAATAACAATGAGATTTTAAGTTTAGTAAATAAAGCTTGAATGATCAATCTAATAGAAAAAAGGAAAGTATATTAAAGGTTTATTTATGAGCGTCCAAAATTTAAGGAAAGAAAATTTGGAAAAGAAAAAGTTGAAGTAGAAATGTCAATGGGTTTATATCAACGTGACTTTGTAGTCTGATATTATTTATGTCAAGTTAGGTTATACCTGATCTTTCGGTTAGTAACTTAAGTACAATATATTTAGTTTCGTATCATGTCGGGTCATATTGTTTAATTTTTAATTATATTTTTTATTTTATTAAAAATTAATATAATATTAATATAATTTTTAAATACTAAAATATTACTAAAGATAGAATTCAAACCTACAATTATATATCTTTTACTAAGAAACTCAAACCACTAAGCTATACATAATATATATAACTTAAATATATATATATTAAAATAAATATAAATATTTAAAAAATTATAAAATTATTTTCATGCCACATTGTGTCATGTTATGCTAACACCCATGACACATTTTGATTGTGCTAAGCCATGCCAACCCATGGGCACAATTTACTTAACATCTTTAGTTAAAGAAAACTAAAATTTAAGAAAAAAAAGTTTTCGATGGTATTTGTATTCATCTCCGAAGAAGTTAACCTTCTATCACCCTTTGAATCAACGATCTTGTCAATTGTCTACTTTGAACTTTAGCTCTCTTGGTTTACCTTAAATTATGATTTCCAATAAAGGTAAATTTATCAAATAGTATGACATATCACTTATTATGATTTTGAAAGAATTCATCTAAAAAGTTCAATTTAATAGGAATGAGAATCCACTACTTCAAAATACATTAAGAAGTAAACCCTAACCTTGCTAATTATGACTACTTGCACAGCCCAGCATGACAAACTATGTTGGTCAATGACATAACACGAATAAAAATTTGTACCATGGATTATGCCTGGGTCGGTCCTTAGCCACTTTGTACCAGCCTAACATAGCACAAAACCAACACGGCATAACCTAGCACGGTCGATTGGGTAAGGGGGCGAGGAGGGTTAGAGGGGGTAGCGCAAGGGTGATCAACGACAACAACAAGTAGCAACAAACCTAGCAAAGGTAGGGTGGTCAGGTGGTGGCGACAGGCAATGATAGTCAGGCATCGTTGAAATGGACGAGTTGTCAAGCATCGGTAAGCTAGGGTTTGGTCGGGAAGAAGCGGAGAAGAATAGAGGAAGAAGATGAGAGAAGAAGAGAAGAAGAATAGCCAAAGAAGAGAACTTGCAGTGGATAGTGAGGTGTGTTGTGCGTGCAACGATCGAGGACTTAAAGGCCAACATACAATAGGCAATTGGTGAGATGCAACAGGCAGGGCAAGGTGGGGTGGGCAAGGCCCAGTTGATTGTTGAATGTTATTATTTGTTAATTAAATAAATATTTTTTTAAAATATAATTATTTAAATATTAAATATATATATAAATTAATTAAAAAAATCATATCAATATCATACCTTTAATTAACATAAAATAATATTTTTCGTATAAACGAATCATATTTAAGCTGACTTGTCAACTTTGTGAGTTGTACCATGACACGACACAAAATTCATGTCAAATCATATTGCCCGACACGATTGATATATACAGTCAATATTATTCCATCGTGTCTTTGAATTGACGACGTTATCGATAGCCACTCTTGAATTTTTTTTATATTTATTTTTCGTATTTAATCTTAGACATGGAGGAAAGAGTGAGAATTACGCTAGACACATCTAATTAAATATTAATCGTGTCAAGAATATTTGCATAAGAACTAACATGCATGTGAAAGCATCTATGCATGGTACATTTGTGCATGCAGGAGATTATACAATTTAGGAGATTATATGAGTAAAAATAAAGATTGTATAATTCATGATAATTTTGTGAGAAAAAATAACAAAATTTGTGCAATTCACAACATCTATTGTACAATTATATGGATAAGTTAAATGAACAATTATATATAAAATAAAGTTGTGAGTGTCTAATATTTTTTGTTTTTTAAATTAACATATAAAAAATTAAATAATTATTTATATTTCATTTAAAACATTATATTCAATAAAAACTTACTGTTATATATACGTTGACCATCGCTTTATCTAGAACACTTTTTTTTTATCATTTCAAAAAAATAAATGATTTCAAAGTCCCCACACATTCAGCAAGCTAACCAGGATAAGTATTATCGGAAAAAAAATCGATAATGATAAATTTTAAGTTTATTAAAATTTAAATTTTAACAAAAATGACAACCAGCGTTGTGCCTGCAGGGAAATCGAACCATCAGAAGAAATGATTAAAGATGGATTAAGTTTAAGAAATGATCAACAATGATAATTTTTAAGATTAATTATATTATTAAAAATGTGAGTTCAAATCTTCAAACTTTTTTTTGGAAGATGATAATGCATTAATATAACAAAGTTTTAGGTTGCCACCTTTTTTGGCATTCCCAAAGTTGAAAACATTGATTTTTTCTTGATCTTTTACGAAACGACATTTTCACGTAATTACACTCATCGTCGCATGAATCCACACAGAATTGATTCTTCGACTTCTGGCCGAAAGGTTTAGGTTAAACCTTCGACGCAAGTAGTTGACATATTTATGTCTTCTTTTTTTATATTTTTTTTAAAAATACGTTATATATGTTTGATTATTTTGATTAAATTATAAAAGTATTATTTAAAATATATAAATATTGATATCACGAGAGATATATAATAAAATAATGAAAAAAGTAGATTAAGAAATGTGAAGAGTGTAATAAAAATTAAGAGTACTCTCTGAGAGTAATGTTCGTGAACGATATTTTAGTAAATTTATGCTTCATTTGGTATGACTTCTATTGTAACTAAAAATCACTTTAAACATAATGATGACAAAAAAGATTTTCAAAACTATTTTTTTATATTTTTCTTAATTAAAAATCACTTCCACCTTTTTGTACGTAAAGTTAAATAAACTACTTTTTTCTACTTCAATTTCAATGTTAAAAGAACTCCTATCAAACCAAATCTTAAAGTGGATACATAACAATCGAATTAACTAAGAAATCGTCCAAAACCTTTCGTACCGTTATCATTTCAGCATAATAGAGGGGATTAAATCACCAAAAAGTAAAATATATTCTGACATTAATCCTACTTCATTGACCTCGATCTTCACCCAACAATTTCTGGGTTCAACAATTAACTACTAGCAAAGCAGATGATTCAACTGGAGATTCCTCTCACCCCAATCTGGACCAAAGGAGGAAGACCATTTCAATATCGGTATCTCTACATTCACTGGCAAGTGAGTTTAAATGTTCTATCTATAAGAACTATTCCGATTTAAAAAGTCACATGTAGAAAAGAGATTGGAATAGATTTGACGAAACACAACCATATATTATAGCAGAAAGATAATATTACGAATCTTCAAACTTAAAAAGTACTTTAAAAAAGTAATGATCTTTCGGGAATCAATATCCGACAAATCTTCAAGGAAGATCTAATTCTGTGACGAGGCATATAAATTTTGATTCAGATCATGTCATGTTTCAAGATAATCTTTGCTGCTTTCCTTTTTTGACAGTTGATGGTACGTGTTATCGTTATATATACACTCATTCATGCTGTCATGCATGTTCGTACTAACGGGTAACAAAAAAAGGTTAAGTACTTTAATTACCGACAAAAGTAAAAAGCAACGGACAACAAAAGATTACACGAAGAAACATATTAAGATCTCATTTGAGATCAAATGCAATTGATTTTTAAAATTACTTTTAACATCATTATTATTATACAAATTTTAATATATAAATTTCTATTACCTTAATTATTATATAATTTCAACTAAAATTAATTTAAATTTCAACTCTAACTTTTGAAACTAGTTGAAATTTTCTCCAAATGCACCTTAATTTTCTTCCATAAGACTTGCCTAGGGTCATCATGAGGTGCTTGGGCAGGCATGGATGTTAGAACTGCAGCAGGAACATTCAAGATTTTCAAAAACAACTTTAAAAGGACTTGATGCTTCACATGCGGAATGATTTATCTAACAATTAACAAGGGTGAAAACCTTAAAGGAAAATAAACGCAAATGGCTGTGTTTATTGTTGAAAACCACGTTATCTCTACCAATTTAAAGATGATAAAAGATGACGAGAATAATTAAGCGCCAATCATTAAAAGAAACGTACAGAAAACAGAAAACAGTCACAGAGGGTAAAGGTGACGAAGGAGAGGTTGTTTGGAGTAGAACTATGAAAAGTTTTCTTCATTTGAAAATAGGAAGTTCTAATTCTTTGTTAATTTTTATATATCATCATTATTATATAAATTTTTACTTTATAATGTATTATATACTTTCAATATTCTTTGTAAAATTAACTCTAAGTTTTGCACAATTATTAAAACTAAAATACCTTGTTAATAAATAAAGTCTTAATTAAGTTATACCAAAATCCGGTAGAAAATTGTCAAGTTTGACGGGAAAAAATGAGAAGATTTAAGTTTTATTTATTTTCAGTTTCAATTAGTTTTTAGTAGAGATGTCAATGAGTTGTGCTGGCACGACCCAGCACAGTCCGACACACAGCACAAAATTTTTTTTGTGTCATAGGTTGTGCCTGGGTCGGACCCCCAGGTTGTTTGTGTTGTGCCGACACGACACGAATTCCAGCACGAAATAAGCACGGCTTGGCCCAACACAAGACTATAACTAAGAGTGTCTTCTGGGCCAGTAGTCAAGTCAAGGGAGGGGTGGGGGGACCGGTTGTCAGGTCATGCGGCCGATGGGGTGAAAGGTCGAGTGTGCGCAAGGGGGTGAACGGGTCGTGTGGTCGGCGGGGGGGACGGGCCGTCGGGTCATTTGGCTGGTTGGTGAATGGTCGCATGCGCGGAAGGGGGGTGAATGGGTCGTGTGGCTAGCAGGGGGGACGGACCGCTGAATCATGTGGCCGGCAGGGGGGACGGACCACTAGGTTGTGTGGTTGGCAGGGGGGACGAGCTACCGGGTTGTGTGGCCGGCGGGGGGGGACGGACCACTAGGTTGTGTGGTCGGCAGGGGGGACGGGCTACCGGGTTGTGCGGCTGGTGGGGTGAACAGTCACGTGCACGGGAGGGGGTGAACGGGTCGTGTGGCCGACAGAGGGGATGGGGTGTTGGGTCATTGGGTCGGCAGCCGGGTAGTGAGGTCGGCGGGGCGAACGGTCGCATGCGCGAGAAGGGGTTGCATGGCGGACGGGGAGGCGGGGGGGGGACAGGCCGTCGGGTGATTGGGCCGGCAGCCAAGTCGTGCGGCCAGCAGGGTGAACAGTCGCGTGCGTAGGAGGGGGGCACGGGTTGTTAGGTCATGCGGTCGACGGGGGAGACAGGCCGCCAGGTCATTGGGTTGACCACCAGGTAATTGGGTTGGCTGTCGGGTCGTAGCGCCGAGTCTTGGGAAGACTGTTGTAATTTGTTAATTAAATAATAAATTAATTTTAAAATCGTGCTGATCAAAATTGTGCCATTAACCAGCACAAATAGTTTTTTGTGTGCCACAGGTCGTGCCTAGGTTGACCCATTAATGGTGTGGATCGTGCTAGCACAGCACGAATAGTGCCGTGTCAGTGCAAAAATCATATTATATTTGCCCAGCACAACTGATAACTCTAGTTTTTAGAGTTAGGTGGAGTTAAAATAAAAAATAAAATAAAAAATAAAGTAAAATTATATAGTAATTAATATGATAAAAAATTATATATTAAAATGGAAAAATATTCTTTAGTGATACTATTAAAGTTACTTTTTTAGTAGTGTCTTACTTTAATAGTCCAAATTAAATTAGATTATCTAAATTTTTTAATAACTCATCTAGTTAGCATAATCTTAATCTCTCTCTCTTCGTACACCGTAAATATTTACGGTTCAGTTGGTATTCTTAAGTTTGTATCTACGTAACATTATGTTTGAAGACCTTAATGATAATCTTTTCCCCTTCACCTCTATTAGTCAGGAAGTTATAAATATTCTTATTGAAATTCTCGTAATACACTACTATCTCATTAAATTCATTCTTCATTGTTCCTTGAATTTTTCTATAAATATTCTTTTGTCGCGCGTGTGTATATATATATATATATATATGGGTTTAACGGCTGTTTGATGAAGGATGAACGGCTGTTTGATGAAGAGAGAGAGTGTTGGAAAAAAAAAAGCCACGCGGAAAAAATTTCCCTTCTCGTCGATGACACCCGCATAAAAAAAAAACAACGATTGATTTTCCCTAATCATCCTCACCTGCGCAGTCCACTGGAAGTCGCCTCATCAAGGATTTGCGATTTGGGATTTAGGATTTGGGATTTGGGATTTGGGATTTAGGATTTGGGATTTCGGATTTGGGATTCATTTGTCAAGGATTTTTTTGAAGTTACCGAATGGAATACGGAAGGACGTCAGTTAGCGTTGGATCTATCGATGGGTTACAGGTTA
>JAMKPZ010002549.1:0-24645 GCA_024699675.1 Amphibolis antarctica
GGAAAGTGTCCTTCCACCATCGAAACGATAAAACCACGGGAATCACGTAAAATCGTGTAACATGAGAGAACTGGATACGGGGCTCAGGGTACTATTGGCGAAGGTGTTAGGCACCCCCAGACAACCTGGGCATTCCCGGCCTCTCTCCGGCTCTAAAACGGGAAACATGATAGTCAATCCGGCCACGTACGGCCTCACCCTAGAAAAATTTCTAGGGTGTTTAGAGGGATAACCGTATCCCGTCTGATGAAAATAAACGAGAATCAAGTAAACAAATGAGAATTGAACAAAACAGGGATCCTTATTGGATCCGGTGGTGAATAGGAGAGAAAAAGATGGGTTTTCGGGGAGCCGACCGTCGGCTAATTGTACCGTTTGACCGGCGGTTGGTCGGCTACTTTCCCAACCCATCTGTGCAGCCATGGGGGGGTTTTGGGAAAATGGGGGCCGGTTCCTTGTATCGGCTAGCCGGTGGCTTGTCGGCTGCTTCCCCCTTCCATGTGCACCAACGGGGATTTTTGGGAAACGGGGGCCGGTTCCTTGAACCGGCCAGCCGGCGGCTTGCTGGCTGTTTACCCCTTCCATGCGCACCCACAGGGATTTTGGGGAAACAGGGGCCGGTTCCATGAACCGGCCAGCCAGCGGCTTGCCGGCTGTTTCCCCCCTTCATGCACACCCATGGGGATTTTGGGGAAACGGGGGCCGATTCCTTGAACCGGCCAGCCGGCGGCTTGCCGACTGTTTCCCCCTTCCATGCGCAACCATGGGGATTTTGGGGAAACGGGGGCCGGCGGCTTGCCAGCTGTTCCCCCCCCCTTCATGCTTACCCATGGGGATTTTAGGGAAACGAGGGCCGGTTCCTTGAGCCGGCCAGCCGGCAGCTTGCCGGCTGTTTCCCCCCTCCATGCGCACCTATGCGGATTTTGGGGAAACGGGGGCCGGTTCCTTGAACCGGCTTGCCGGCTGTTTCCCCCCTCCATGTGCACCCATGGGGGTTTTGGGGAAACGGGGGCGGTTTCCTTGAACCGGCCAGCCGGCGGCTTGCCGGCTGTTTTCCCCTTCCATGCGCACCCATGGGGATTTTGGGGAAACGGGGGCCGGTTCCTTGAACCGGCCAGCCGGCGGCTTGCTGGCTGTTTCCCCCTTCCATGCGCACCCATGGGGATTTTGGGGAAACGGGGGCCGGTTCCTTGAACCGGCCAGCCGGCGGCTTGCCGACTATTTCCCCCTTCCATGCGCACCCATGGGGGTTTTGGGGAAATGGGGGGGCGGTTCCTTGTACCGGCTTGCCGGCTATTTCCCCACCCCTTTTCCTCTTGACGTTTGTAAATGCATGGGATTTAACGGGGGACTTATATTTTCCGGGGAAACAGAAACCGTCGGGTTGTACGTTTCATACACCCGAACGGCGACCGCTAGCGTCCTTACCGATGGCGTCATCCCGGAAATCTTTCCGAGGTATCGAGAGGGTAGGCTTACGCCTCCCGAAAAAGAAACGAACACCGTTGGGTCGTACGTGTTCGTACACCCGAACGGCCACCGCCAGCATCATTGCCGATGGCGTCATCCCGGAAACTTTTCCGAGGCCTCGGGAGAGTAGACATACGTCTCCCGGAAAAATGTATGGCCACCATTGGGTTGTATGTGTTCGTACACCCAAACGGCCGTCGTCGGCATCCTCGCCGGTGGCGTCATCCCGGGAACTTTTTCGGTGCATCGGGAGAGTAGACTTACGTCTCCCGGAAAAACGTACGTGGACCATCCGGTTGTACGTGTTCGTACACCCAAACGGCCACCACCGGCATTCTTGCCGGTGGCATCATCCCGGAAACTTTTCCAGGGCATCGGGAGAGTATACTTACGTCTCCCGAAAAAATGTACAGGGACTGTCGGGTTGTATGTGTTCGTACACCTGAACGGCCGCTGCCGGCATTATGGCCGGTGGCGTACTCCTGGAAATCTTTTCAAGACCCCGAGAAAGACCTGTGGAGATCGTATAAAAATTCGTAAAACCTGCTGGAAACTTAGAGTTTCCACGTAAAAAGACCTGACAGAAGGGTCACGAGTGAACTGAGCTCGACTGGGCCAGGTGGATTCACCCGGCCAGGAGGGCGGCCACCGGTACCTTCGGACGTGTTTCCGAAGGAATGATACCTGGGTCCGCCCTCCGACCGTTCCTTTGCATAGGGAAGGTGTTATGCGGTCGGGGCTCGACGAAACATCGTAAAAAACATACGTAAAATGGCAAGGGTGGAAGGACTTACCTGCAAGGGGGTCGTCGACGGGGATCAGAAGTCCTCGCTCTGGCATGGCAAAAAGGCATCGGGGCCCCGAGCTACTTTCCTCCTTCGGAACCGGTGGACGGTCGTTTCTCCCAAGGGTGTCAGCCTTCTTCCCAGGAAATCCCGCCCTTCCGAAAATCCTTCACTCTTCAAAGTTTCGCCCCTTCTTCCCAGAAATTCAAGCCTGCTGAGTGGTGTAGGGGGCCACCCTTTTTATAAGGGGTTGCCTTCCTTCTTTGGGGGCACCCGAAGATGGAAGGCGACGTGATTCTGGCTTGATTACGCTGTCCGCGTAATTGATGGATTTGTGAGATTTACGTGGTTAAATCTCGTCGTATTTTCCTGATTGATTTGACTTGCCTTCTTGGGTAGCCAACCGGCAGCCACTACGTGGCAGGCGGAAGCCGGCTGGTTCCCCGATCATTCGCACGAAGATGTGGTTTTTGGGATTCGGGTGCTGCTTCCTTGAAGCGGCTTGCCGGTGGCAAGCCGGCTCCATCCCCCTAACTTTTTACCAAATGTGGGTTTTTGGGGGTCCGGGTGCCGCTTCCTTGAAGCGGCTTGCCGGCGGCAAGCCAGCTCCATCCCCCTCACTTTTTACCAAATGTGGGTTTTTGGGGGTCCGGGTGCCGCTTCCTTGAAGCGGCTTCCCGGCAGCAAGCCGGCTCCATCACCCTAACTTTTTACCAGATGTGGGTTTTTGGGGGTTCGGGTGCCGCTTCCTTGAAGCGGCTTGCCGGCGGCAAGCCGGCTCCAACCCCCTAACTTTTTACCAGATGTGGGTTTTTGGGGATCAGGTGCTGCTTCCTTGAAGCGGCTTGCCGGTGGCAAGCCAGCTCCATCCCCCTAACTTTTTACCCGATGTGGGTTTTTGGGGGTCCGGGTGTTGCTTCCTTGAAGCAGCAAGCTGGCTCCATCCCCCTAACTTTTTACCAAATGTGGGTTTTTGGGGGTCTGGGTGTCGCTTCCTTGAAGCGGCTTGCCGGCGGCAAGTCGGCTCCATCCTCCTAACTTTTTACCAAATGTGGGTTTTTGGGGTTCCGGGTGCCGTTTCCTTGAAGCGGCTTGCCAGCGGCAAGCCGGCTCCATCCCCCTTTAAGCATGGGGTCAACAGTATGGTTAAATTCTGAAGATGTTAGTACAAATACTTCAACATATGTTTCTGAAATAAAGGATCTATAGTCTCAAGTAGAGGATTTAAAGGCTTATATAAATTCCTTAAATGAGTTGAAAAAGACATCTGAAGATGAAATTTGGATGTCGAAAGCTAAAAATCTAAATCTCAAAGGGAATCTACTTACTGCAAATCTTAAAATTGATCAACGGTTTAAAGACAAGAAAAGTGAAGATGTACATAAGTACACCAATGGATCTAATAAAAAAAATTTCAACTATGTAGAAAACGTAAATAAATTTTCTAATTGTGATGAATTGAATACAAATAATGATCAGAAAACATATGAATTAAAAAAGAATTGTAAAAAGAAAAATGTTGTATTTCATGGTAAGAACTCTAAGAGAAAAAACAATATTAAATCTGTTAAGACTAACTCTCCCTCAAATATTCTTAGACCCACTCGAGAATGGGTTCCCAGAAATAAAATTTCTTTTTAAACTGTTTTGTTGGTGAACAGATCGAAATGGATAATGGATAGTGGAGCATCTAGCCACATGACAGAAAATAGGGCATTAATCATCGACATTACCAAGACAAGAAGTGGAAAAGTTACCTTTGGGAATAAAAGTAAAAATAAAATCCTTGGGTCTGGCAAGGTGAAGGTAATTGAAAATTGCTTTATCAATAATGTCTTGTTGAAAATTTAAGCTTCAATTTATTGAGTGTTCCTGTTTTAATGCAAGTTTGTAGAGTAATATTTGAAAATAACTTGTGTCAAATAATAGATAAGGATACAAATGAAGTATTATTTATTGCAAACAAGAAAGGTTCAATTTGTGTTCTTAATTTACCTTACGACATTGTAAATGTCAATGCCTGTTTGACTACAAAGTCAGATGAAATTCAGTTGTGGCATAGAAGGTTAGGACATTCAAATATAAAATTATTAGAGAAACTATCTAAAAAAGATTTAGTTAGGGGTTTACCTAGTATTAAATACTCAAATGAGTTAATGTGCAAAGCATGTCAATTAGGTAAACAACATAAAACATCCTTTAGATTATTAAATGACATAGCAAGCAAAAGAGTCTTAGAATGAGTACATATGGACTTATTTGGACCACCTAGAACAACCAGTCTAGGAGGTAAACGTTATGCTTATGTACTAGTTGATGATTACCCTAGATTTACTTGGGTATACTTTCTATTACATAAAATTGAAGTTTTTGAAACATTTAAAGTATTTTGTAACAAAGTACAAAATGAGCAAATTGTTAAAATTCAAAAACATAGGAGTGATCATGGTATAGAATTTGATAATAATCAAATGGACACCTTTTGTGAAGAGTTGGGTATATATCATAGGTATTCATTTCCTAGAGCTCCTTCACAAAATGGAGTAGTAGAACGTAAAAATAGATCACTTTAAGAAATAGCCCATGTACTTTGTTGAATAATGATAGGATGTCACGTGAAATTTTTAAGTTTACACGTGATGAAAGAGTCAATGTTTTAATGTTTAAAAACCGAAACCATTGGGAAATGATGAACAATGTATTGGCGTTTTAACATTAACACATGATTTCTTAAGTCCGATGTGTGCATTTTAAAGTACATGTGGTGTGCAAACAATGTAAGTGTTTTAACACTAAGAGGCTGTAACTGTTGGGCAATAAATGACATAAGCTTTGATGTTTTAGTGAGGCATGTGAGTTTCTAAATTAAACATGTGAGATTCAATTTTAGGATACGTGAATAGTTGTTTGGCATTTTAAGGTTATAAATTTGAATATATTTAGGAATTTATTGTTAAAACCCTAAGACTAAATAAATGAAATTTACGGTTGAATGTTTGAACGTTTTATATTTGAATTATTCTTAAGTAATCATGTAGGAACATGATTAAGCTTTACAAGTAAAATGTAGATGCGATCGTGGACTTTGAAGATTTCAAAGAAGAATGATTGGGTTATTGATATTCCAAAATAGTCTAGAAAAATAAACGTAAAATTGCAGACAAAGAGTGTATGTTCTGTATGAATGTAGGGTGAATCAAGAAGTTGTTGAATATTTCAAAGACACGTTTAAGAGTTTTCATGGACATAGTGGAAGATATGGAGGAAGTGTATTTCACTCTATAAACACACTTGAAAACTTGAAAATTGCAAGGCATTCAAGACGATAGTACATTCACGAAATTACACAGAAGAAGTGTTTTTTAAAGACAAAGTTCCTACTCAAATTCAACATCAAGTTTGAAGATCAAGGTCGAGTTCAACTCAAAGGAGGCGCTTAAAGTTTTAAAGCTTTAGATTGAAGTTAGTTCGAGGTTGAAGATCGAAGTGAAGATTCAATATTTTTGATCAAGTAAGAGTTGTGTTAAATAATTAGATTTTGTAAAGAGGAAAAATCGTATTTTAGCAATGTGGAAAAATTGTTTTATTAGTAAAGCAAAATCGTTTTCTCTTACTCTTCTTGAGTAAATCTAAAAGTTTTTAATTGAATCCATAAAAGGGGTTGTACTTAAACGTTGTAAGGAATCTTATTGAATACATTTGAGATTTCTTGAAAATTGTGTTCTTGTTTATCTACTAAAGTTTAATTATTTTAAAAATACAATTCACCACCCCTCTTGTGATTCTAAATGCAATCGAATCGATCCTATAGGATTGCTTCATTACTAATAATTTGAGCAATCAAGCAACCCCAATTCTATCTAAGCATGACAAGGAAATCAGTAATATTGAGCAACAATTGGAGAGGATGTCTTCCTCATCAAGAGGAAGAGAGAGAGGTGTATTGCCTAGCAACATTGTTCCAAATCCTAGAAGCATTAGCATCCATTCCATTCAAGAGGAGCTTCAAGATCCCAACCCACCCTCCTCAAGTTGATGAGTAGTAAGTTTTTAGTTGCTAAAAAAAAAAAAACAATTTTAGACATTTTACTCCAAGATCCCACACCATATTTTCTTTTTTTTTTGTATTCAAGATTTCCTATGATTATTCATCTTATGCATGCATGGTTTGGGTATGGGGGAAAAGTTCTTATCTTGACTTCTTGTTCTGTTTTTGTTGATTATGAATAGTTGTATCCTTTTTGTAGTAGATTTTTGTTTTGTGTTGTAGTCACTCCTTGCTTTACCTAGTCATTTGTGCATTTTATCTTGAATTTTATTAAATTGGGGACAATGTGAAACTTAAGTGTGGGGGGGAGGATTTGAGTACGCCATTTTTGTTGTTTTGTAATATGTTGTGTTTTATTGTGATTGTTATATTTCTTGTGATATTTCTCTCTTTATGTTATTTCTTTTTGGTGTGTATACCTTGAAAGATGGATTGTGCACTAGAGGAGGGTGAATAGTATTTTAAAATCAAATCAAAGTATATTAATAAAAATTGTACTTGTAAAGAAATGAATACAAGGATTTTAGGTGGTTCACCAATAGGTTATGTCCACCCCTAAGCAAATTTGCTTAAGCCTAATCTAATTCACTAAATTCAATTACAATTACAAGATAGTGTTTGTGGTTGTATACTAAACCAACTACAACAATGGTTTAAGGTCTAACCTCTCAACCAACAATTTCAAGTGTTTAAGGTCGAACACTTCAACTAACCCAAGTGTTTAAGGTTGAATACTTCCACTAACCCAAATGTTTAAAGTCAAACACTTCAATCAACCCAAGTATTTATGGTCAAACACTTCAACCAACCCAAGTGTTTAAGGTCATACACTTCAACCAACCCAAGGATTTGAGGTAGAATCCTTAAACCAACCTTCCCACTTGAGTTTTGAGGTGGAAACTCAACAAACCAATGAAAATCAAAGCTGAAGAACCCAAATCGAAAGGAGCAAAATAGTGCCCTTACAGTGCTTAGAGAGAATTTGAGAGAAGAGATCTAAAACACTTGCAAAGCTAAAAAGAATCGATCAATGAGCACTTAAAACCACTTATGTGAATGCCTTGAGGCTTAGGAAATCGTATGTCAAAAGATTGGATCATTAGGGACTCTAAATAAGGTGGTATTTATAGGATAAACATGCTTAAATGGCTAGCTTGACTAGTCAATTCGGAATTTCAAATTTCATTTTAGAATTTCGTTTTCTCTAACAGTCATATTTTTCTAGATTTGGATAAGGAATTCGGAATACTAAATGATAGTTTGAAAAGTTTTGGAGGCAAAATGGATATTCGAAATTGATTTTAGAATACCATTTCTAGGTAGCTAAAAAAGTGAAATAAGAATGGAAAATCAAATTGAAAATTGATAAACCAAATTGTGTAGTGTAGGAATTCGAAATTCCATTTTTCTGAAAATGGATATCCTAATTGGACCTAGGAAAATCTATAGGTAATTCAGATAACAAAATAGGTAATCTATTGATATTCTATTTTGTTCTAGACTTGGGTCCCTAAAAGGCTTTACAGGGAAATTCAAACAACTAATCGAATATTTGAATCAAATTCTGAATTTTGCCTAGGTACTTGATTAAGATGCCTAAAATGTGTCTAAGGTGTGAGATGCTTATGATTGTCCTAAACTAAGTGACATACGAAAAACACAAGTGAAAGCAATGTAAAGTGCTAATTTGTGCATTTCTACATGTTATAATTGATGCATCTTATAGTAAAAAATCATTATTTGTCATGCTCCTTAAGAGAGTTACATGTTAATTGCATATTTATAAGGTTGCATGAGTTTTAAGCTTAATTGACACATAAATGCATAAATTAACCACTTATTATGAACTTAGTTTTAAAAAGAGACATTATAGATATATACATAGACTAGTCATTTAGTAGCTTATGTTATTATTATTATTTTATTAGTGTAGAACTATTTTTATGATTACATTATTGACGTTTTGGCTGCAGAATAGTAGCTGCACATCATTTAGTTGTCTACAAGGAAAGTTACATTTTGGGTGAAAGTTTCATCCAGCCCTTGAGCATCCATGTAGTGATTTAATTATTACATGGGTAGAAATGTCCTCCAATTCTTATAAAAGTCTAGCTGGGTGGGAGTTCAACTGGTCTTCTTTTTGGCATTTGAGTGAACCTTCTAGCTAGAGTTTCCAAGTATTTTTTCACCTCTTGTGCGAGATAATAGTGACTTCTAAACTCAACTCCCTTATTAGGTGTAGGACAAGCAAAACGATAGTCAAAGAGCAACTTGTACCGTTAGGCTCCTACTCCCCTGCCACCCCCTGTATTGAGTGGAAGGCTTGCATTGAGGGAGTCAATTGCTTGCTAGTTGTGCAAGACAAAGGAGTGTGGGGAAGCTATGCATTCTATGATTGAGTGTTCCAGCGAAGGATCCATCTACTTATAGTTGTTTTGATAGGGTGACAACCCATAGGTCGACTGGAGGGCGGCATGCAGTCCCTCTGACTTTTGGGTTAAAGCATTTTTAGTACGTGAAGGAGCTTAAGGTATAATGGGTTCGTAGACATTAGAGAGAGACTACCTTGTATTTATGTTTTCTTGTTGTAACTCTTCGATACTTTGGTTAAACCTTGTAAATACTGTGTATCTGTATAAAGTTGTTGTTTCTTTTCAATTCCATACAGTTGAATCTTTGTTTTCATCGATTGTGTTGTGGTTTGAGCATGCTCATTGGTTTTCTGTAAATGTTGTATTTTTGTACTTAGTAGTTTTCACTTTGGTTTTGTTGTAGTTTTGTACATCTAAGTTTTCTACTAACATCTAACTTTGTTTGACCAGTTTTCAAATCTAACTTCTAACAGGTTTTACACTAACTCTCTAACACATTGATTGTACTAATAGCTAACTCTGTTTTCTCAGTTCGATTTATTTATATTTTTGTATGAATTTTCAACTAACACCTAACTTAGCATTCTTTTGCTCATCTTCCAATGATTTAGTCAGATGACCTATTTATAAGTGTTTGGTATCTTTGGATATACACACAAAGGCCAAGTGAAGCTAAGGAAGAAGATGAGTTGATATTCCTGTGTTTTCTGCATTTTGTTATTTATTTTATTCTTTATCTAATAGTCTAGCAGCACACCACCTAAACATTACGGTCTACGTGGAATGTTTAGCGCATATGTTTCGACCCTGACGAAATGTTTGGCTAAACATTATGGACCTCACGAATCGTTTAGCTCAAACATTCTAGATTGTGCAGTGGGTTCATTGTGGTCAAAGCGTGTACAGTGATTTATAATATTATTTTATTTATTTATTTATTATTCTTGGGCAACACCTAAACATTACGGACTATGTGATGAGTTTGGCTTAAACCTACCAGTCTGTAGGAATAGTCCGCCCTGCGTATATTGTTTAATATTATTTCAATCTTTTATTCTATGTCCATTGTCTAATCCTTTAGATAATAGACTAAATCCATTGTCTAATCCTTTGGACAACAGACTAAATCCATTGTCTAATCCTTCAGACAACAAATTTAGTTCATTAACTTATTTGTATAGTAGCAAATATATATTATTTTAATAATAGTATTTATAATACTTCATGTATATTTTGTGAATATTATTTTTAGCTCCCTTACACCTTTGGTTGTACATGAATATTTTTATATTATTGTTGATATTTTAGAAATTTAGTTGTCTGCAGTTTGTACATCATTCTATTTTAAACACTCAACTTGCATCTTTCCATTAATTTCTTATGCCAAGTTCCCTGTGGGATCGATCCATACTCGTATATGTTTAATACAATAGGCACTGTGTGCTTGCATTTATAAATGTAAAATTTGGGATTTTTTGTACTTTAATGTTTTATCTATTAAACAACAATGAACTCCCTCTACAAGCAACATGCACACACATATGTCTTGTGAGTCTTCATGTGGTAATGACCTTCAAGTTTTCTTCATCATGGCTTCTTCGAGTAATGTCCTTCAAGTCTTCTTCAAATCATCATGTAGCATCAATGCCTTCAAGTCCTTGCTTTTACATATCTTGTCTTCTTCAAATATTCACTCATCATCAAGTCCTTCTTCATGATGTTTGGACATCATCAAAACACAACTCAAGGAGGGATTTTATACTTAACAATCTCTCCCTTTTTGATGATGTCAAAACTATTTCAACAACATATAATTGACCATACAATAAAAATTATAAAGTACATACAAAAGTGCAAAGCACATCAATGTTGGTCTCTCCCCCTTTTTGGCATTAACAAAAAGGTAGAATCATCAAAACTCCCCTTGAAAATATGCTTGAAAAACTAAAAGAACACTGAAGAGAGATATAAGAAATACATAAAAGAGCATACATATAATGAGCCATCATAAGCAAGTCATACAACCAACAAGGAATAGTCAAGATAACAAGGATCAGTCATAGATAAATAAAAAATACTATGGAGCTAGTGGTAAGGTTGTAGGGACCTCCTCTATAGTTTATTCAATAGAAAGATTCTAAAGAGCTTCCAGGAGAGCACTATGTTGAGCATCCATCTTCTAGTTGATGGATTGAAGAAAATTGTTTTGAGTAGTCAATTGTTGCATTTGATTCTGCCAAGCATACATACCCTGTTGCATCTAACTGATTTTATAGTCTTGTTCCATGAATTGCTCTGTCACAGTGTCATAAAAATCACTTAGCTCCCCCTCAAGATATGCACAATAGTCACTATGCATGTTATGTTGAGGTCGGGAGGAGAAAGGTCTAGGAAGAAGGTTTTAAGTCACAGGCATGTGAATTCGTTATAACAAATTCAAAATTTGTTATACCAAATTTTGATTTTGCCCCCTTTTCTTTTTTAGCCCAAATTCAGATATCCGAAACCATTTTACATAATCGATTTGAAAAAAAAATTTATAAGGCATAAAAATTTCAACCTCATACAAAATTTTTTAACAGAATTTCCATCCTCATACAAAATTTCCTAAGGTAGTTAACGAAATTTCCATCTAATTTGAAAATTTTCTAGGCATAAGTTTCCTCTTTATAAAACATTTAGGAATTTCCTAAAGTATTTACCAAAATTTCCGCTAGCTTTTAAGGTTAGAATTATATCCTTTTATGTAAACGGAATTCCCTATCATATTAAGCAGAACATCTGCTATCCTTTTAGACTTAGAATTATATTCTTAATGTAAACGGAAAGTTCATTTTAAAAGACCGGAAAATCCGTGGATCCATGTAAAATGGATGTATAGGTGGAATATGCCAAAGAAACAAATAATGATTCAGATAACCATTTGGTTATCCGATTTTCACTATCCAATGCTAAAACTAAAAGTAATAAAATGGTAATCTGATTTTTTGAAATCAAAATTTCGAAATTTTCCTACAACAAATAAGACACTCAAAACAAATAACTTAGACTACATATTCCTAAATTTCTTCTTATCCTAGTGAATTGTTGAATGTCTAAGGGCTTAGTGAATATGTTAGCCAACTGATCTTCAATGTCTATGTGGTCTTGTCTAATTTTTCCCTTGTAATGTTGGTGTATTGTTACACCTCAATGCTAATACTCTTATTTATATCTAATTTCATAATTTGAACTTTTGGAAATTCTAATGTTTCTTCAAAATAAAATGCCCAATGCTATGAACACCAATTCAATCAATATCCTTCTTTAGGAATATAATAATGCTTGGTAATGTAGGTATTTTGAGTCATTTCATGTTCCTTTCATCTCCCATAGGGAGAATTTTCAAATGAACAACTCTAGTATTTTAATGTATATTGTATTCTTTAAAATCTTTTGAAGGTCAAAACCTAACCTCAAGATACTTTATTGTGATGATACTAAAAGATTAGTAAGTCAATATATTTCTAACCTATATATTCAAGATGTCGATCATCGTGACTAATTGAAGTTACCTGTTTCAAGATTTGAATGACAAGTTTTCTTTTTGAGAATCAGTCCATTAAAGATCCATCATCCATATATGATTATAACACTTCAACACCCTATATCTAATCTCTTGTGTCCATGATTTTCATTATCATTATTTGAGATAACATAATCCAATAAATCATTTTACTGAATTCTCAAGTGCTCAACACTAAGGATGTCTTCAATATTCTCATGAGATTTGAGAGCCTACATATCTTGCTAAATCTACTAAATTCATTTATTTGGACTTCTAATAATTATAGTGTTTAAGAATACTCTTCTTGAAATGGTCGTTTTGTCTTGTACTTGTGACAAGAGTGATTCCATCAATTTGAGAACCCTTTTCTTATAAGGTCCTTTTTTTTTTCCTTATGACCATGCACTATTGATCAATTTTCCTTGATTGATTATATGCATTGTCAATGGCTTTATACTATAAGTTCTACATATTTGTATAAAATTGCACTAACTTCCCATTTAAACTATATATCTATTTTAAGAAGGTTTGATGTCAGTATTCCTAAATAATTATCATGTTTATCAAGATCTATTGTGTGTCTATCCAAAACATCACAACTATCACTAAATCCAACAACCAAAATTTTAAATACAAACTAATGATAAGAGAATTCATTTAAGCAAATTACTATTCCTATTTTCTTTGCATGCAAAGCACAAAATTTATTTATGGTTGCTATAATATCAAGACATATTGTTCATACACATCAATAGAATATAACACCACTATACTAATTTGGTTGGTAACTTTTCACTTAGCGAATATGATTTTATACTAGGATTATGCTCGTAGTGAAAGTGAAATACCAAATTACAAGAAAAGCTATATGATGTTGACTCATATTTGGACTTATTCTAAATTTTTTTAAAAAAAATATTTAATCATATAGTCAATGATGATAGCTCCCCCTTAAATGTGAGTCATCACAACTATTAGATTTTATGTCCTAATAATCATGAGTTATTCATAAATAATTTCAAAGGAAATATTATGACTATCACAACAACTTATTCATATGGTAGTAGCAAGTCAACCAATAGAGAAATAATGTACATACATTGCTTGCTTTCCATGTCCCTTTTTTTATTTCCTGTAAATCATGTGAAAATTAAGGATTTTGTTACCCATATTTGTTTGGGTCCAGAAGGGTTAGTCCTTGAAATATTGAATTTTTATTTACAGGAAATCGCATGTTTCTTTGATTACTTTTAGAACAAATACATAGTCACCATTATAGACCATTCTAATAAAACTTCCACAATAAGGAATATCATCAAATTTGTAATAAGGATTGTATTTTAATGTGCATTTCTTATATTCAAGTAGTGCATGAGCATTTGATCTACTATAAAAGAGTTCCTTGATCTTGATTTTTAGCATGTGATTTTCTTCTCTAAGCTTTTCATTCATACAATTAGATTTACATTTTAAATCAAGATGATCTTTACTTTCCTTGACTAATTTATCAATATTCTCATACAGGGAATCATTTTCTTTTCCCAATTCACTTATGCATGCAATTAACCTCTTCTTTTCCTTCTTTAAATTTTTAAATTTTTCATGCAGTCTTAAGAAGGCTAATTGTAGTTCATCATAATCACAATTTTCATTTTCAGAACTAGAACTACAAGAGGGTTGAGAACATGCCTCCTCTTCATTTGCCATAAAGCAAACATTGACTTGCTCATCATCTTCACTACTAGAACCTTTTGATCTAGATGAACCAAGTTCATCCCAAGTGGCCTTTAGAGCTTTTTTAAACCTTTCCTTCTTATCCAGCTTCCTATTGTCCTTCTCCTCTTTGTTTTTCAAAAGGGGACAATTCTTTTTTATGTGCCCTTTCTTATTGCAGTTGTAACACATCGAGACGTCATCTCTTGAGTTCCCTTTCTCCTTCTTGATGAATTTGTTGAATCTTTTAAACCTACGTGAAAGCATAGCAATATCGTCCTCACCTAAGCTATCGTTTGGAGTTGGTTTGGAAGGCTAGCTCCTTCTTCTTCTCTCCTTTCTTGGAGGACTCAATCTTTTCTTCCTTTTGGGCTTTTAACTGCACTTCATATGCAGTTAAGTTCCCCATCAAGTCTTCTAGTGTGTATCTGCTCAAATCTTTAGCTTCTTCAATAGCGTCTTCTTCTCCCAATCTACAATCAAACTTCTCAAAATCTTTTGCACTTGTTCCTACATAGACATCTCCTTTCCTAGCCTTTGAAGGCTAGTTATGATATCCCAAAAATGAGAGTGTATATTTGAAATTGATTTTTTTTTGCATTTTGAATAACTCATACCTATGCATGAGTTGGTTTATTTTTGACTGCTTGACTTGAGATGTTCATTTATGAGTCACCTCAAGTAATTTCCATGCTTGGTTTGCCATGGTACAACTTGAAATTTTATTAAATTGATCACATAATAGAGAACAACATAGGGTATTCATCCCCTTCACGTTCAGTTGTATGAACTTCTTTTGAATGTCATTCAACGCATCAAAAGGAGTGTTCAGGACATGAATCCTGTTAACAATTACATTTCATAAGTTCATATATGGACTTAAGGAATACCACCATCATATATATAAGGAGGGTGGTTAATGTTTTGCCTATTCATTGGTCTAACGGCTATGTGTCTCATGATGGTTAAATCAACAAAGACAAACCAAGACTCTGATACCAATTGAAAGTTTGAATCGTATGCTAAAGGAGAGGTGAATAGCGTTTTAAAATCGAATTGAAGTGTATTAAAAAAAACTATACCTATAAAGAAATGAACACAATGATTTTAAGTGGTTCATCAATAGACTACGTCCACCTCCAAGCAAACTTGCTTGAGCCTAATCTAATTTACTAAATACAATTACAATTACAAGATGATGTTTATAGTTGCACACCAAACCAACTACAATAAGAGTTTAATGTCCAACCCCTCAACCAACTCAAATGTTTAAGGTTGAACACTTCAACCAATTAATCTAAGTGTTTAAGGTCAAACACTTCAACCAACCCAAGTGTTAAGGTCAAACACTTCAACCAACCCAAGGATTTGAGGTAGAATCCTTAAACCAACCTTCATACTTGAGTTTTGAGGTGGAACCTTAACAAACTAACGAAAATCAAAGCTAAAGAACCCAAATCAAAAAGAGCAAAATAGTGTCCTTATAGTGCTTAGAGAGAATTTGAGAGAGGAGATCTAAAACACTTGCAAAGCTAAAAAGAATCGATCAATGAGCACTTAAAACCACTTATGTGAATGCCTTAAGGCTTAAGAAATCGTATGTCAAAAGATTGGGTCATTAGGGACTCTAAACAAGGTGGTATTTATAGGATAAATATGCTTAAACAGCTAGTTAATGACTAGCTTGACCAATCAATTTGGAATTCGGTTTTCTCCAATGGTCATATTTTTCTAGGTTTGGATAAGGGATTCAAAATACCGAATGATAGTCTGAAAAGTTCTGGAGGCAAAACGGATATCCAAAATTGATTTTGGAATACCATTTTTAGGTAGCTAAAAAAGTGAAATAAGAACAAAAAATGAAACTAAAAATTGATAAATCGAATTCTGTAGTGTAGGAATTCAGAATTCCGTTTTGCTGAAAATGGATATCCGAATTGGACCTAGGAAAATCTATAAGTAATTTGGATAATCTATTGATATTCTGTTTTGTTTTGGACTTCGATCCTTAATAAGCTTTACAAGGAAATTCAGACAACTAATCATATATTCAAATCAAATTTTGAATTTCCCCTCATGTGGTAATGACCTTCAAGTCTTCTTCATCATGGCTTCTTCAAGTAATGTCCTTCAAGTCTTCTTCAAATCTTCACGTAGCAACCCCTTGAAGCAAGCCCTTAACAACAAAACAAACATCGGATCCATGAGTTAACTTCAATCCTTTGAAAGTCTTGCTAAAAACAAGAGATGTGTAGCATTTCCTCCATCGGATCCATTTGCACCAAGACGTGGACTGATTTGAAGGTATAACTTGGGAGAGAAGTCAAAAACTATATTTATGTGTTGTCTATGTGTTTATGTTATTGTGGTTATATGTGATTTTTGTTGGTTGTTTGAAGTTACATGTGGATGTTTATATTTGTGTACTAATATATTAGCACCTTATCCACGTTTTTTATTACATGTTATGATGGTTTGATTGATTATTATCTTGGTTTCATTTATGTATATTGTATATATGTGTATACATGCACATATGTGTTTGAAAATATATTTTTCTTTGATGTATAGTGTTTATCTCGTGAATGGGAATGGAATAATCTTAATGTGCTAATTCTCATGACCTAGCATGATGGATTGACAATATGATCTGAAAATTTCATATCTTTGGAATTTATTATGAGTTTAGTATTCTTGATAATGTTAGGTTTTGATGTAGATTTAATAAGATTTATATGGTGATTCAATTTACCTATGCATCGAAATTCCAATCACTTAATTTACAAGTTCCTTATAGATCGACTTGTACTTGTGTATGTTTATTATAATAGACATAGTGTACTTGTAATTTATAAATATAAAATTTACGTTATAATTTTTAAATGAACACTCAAATACGTTACAATATTAATTAATATGTCAACTTATCTCTTTTAACGTAGTTCTTTACCATATGTATTGATTTACATATTTATCTAATTAAGACAAAGAGCGGAACACATAGCGGGCCTCATGTTCACACACCCTTAGAAGCATCATCACGCATGTCCTCCACTTTCAAAAGTGCATGATATATCATAGGACGTACCCTCTCATACATACCACTCACGAGAAAATAGAATCACAACCATGCATGTGTTTGTGTAGACGTTAATCATCACATTTTTTACTGTAATGTTTTATGATATTATTTATTAAATAACTTTTATGTTATTTATTATGCAATAAATACGACAACTTTAAAAAAATACTATTACAACTTTCAAAAATAAATACTATCATTACATTAATATAATAAATATTATTTATTATTCTATTACATATTTTATTATTATTCATCATAATTTTTGAAAAAATACTATCATCATACTATTATAATAAATATTATATTCTTTTACACATTTTATTTATTATTCATTACAACTTAAAAAATATATTATCAGCACTTTTCTATTATAAATTATATAATTTCAAAAAAAAAAGGTAAAATTCAATCCAAAGTATCAAAATAATATATGGGATATCTACTGAACCATGAAAAATTGAAGTCCGAGGTGCAAGCTGGCATGCTGAACTAAAGTGTTTCGACGTTGACGTCCACAATTTGATTTGATATTTTCCAACCCTTCTTAATTATTTATATCATTTGCATACTTTACCGGCTCTAAAGGGGAGATCATATCTTATAGTCGGTACCACGTCGTTCGATGATCCAATAATTAATAAACTTCAGCCTCGTTTGGTAAAAACGAGTGCTGCTCTTTTTACTGTATAATATTAAATTGTTATCGTAATTTATCGAATATAAAATTAAATTTTTATAGTAAAATATTAATATATAATTTTTTAAAATAAAATATTAAAAAAATTAACTTAAATAATTAAATTTATTACACACCTTACTTCACATGAAACTACTTTTTAGCATAGTTTCGCATTTCTGCCCCCTTCCGCACTGGCTAGATCTTTCGCACCTTTGCAGCTTTCCCACCTTGGCACCTTCCTTCACTTCCATCAGCACGTCTGCTACTTTTTCAACCTCTGAACATCTGGTGAGTATTTTCCATTAGCAAAAGTCTACTTCTAGACCCCCTTTTTGAGCAAACCTGCTTCCAATAGTTACTTTTTTTGCGGAAGCAAAACCAACAAAATTTCCTTTTTGTTTTGCTTTAGCAAAACCCTAACTGATAATATTTCAAATTTTTTTTTCACAGGACCCATGCATTCCTTTCGTTAATCCCCTCTCCAATTTGAAAAATGGAGTAAGTATTTAACCTTTTATTGACATATTTTCCATGTTGTTATACTTTCCATACTATTCATGTCAACTAGTTAGAATTTCTTGTAAACAAATGAATGGCTCACGTTTACTATCACCATGTCATTTTCCAGTACACTAGAAATTGAATGATATTTTGACAATAATAAGTGTTTTTTATCTAAAGTTCAAACTCATCACATCAACCCTCATAATGAATTAGAAGATAACCACACTGATATTTGGTTGCACGTTTTTGCCATCATTAGAGTTTTTGTTTCATATTAGTAAGATACTACCTAGTTGAAACTGAAAAGTTTAATTGTAGATCTTGTAAGGAAAAAACACCTCTCACTCATAACTTCTTAAGAGGATTGTTGCTTTTTTTTCCTCTTAAGGAGCATGATTTTCTTTTGTCCATGATTGTATATCGTATTGCTTAAGCATGATTTGCATTTGAAATGCTTCTTTTGCTTTTTATTTGTTATCTGTGAAGTTGAGCTACATATGGTGAGTTATGACATATGGGGAGTTAGGTTGTTCATCCAGTTTCTTGTGTGGTTACTTGGTTAAAGTCAGTATCCCTTAATTAGATTTATTGGCTGGTCCTAGCCATTTCCAGCATAAACTTCTTTTCCATTGTAGTATTTGAAATATGCTATCACTACAATATAAAAAGAACTTATTGAGGTCCTTTGTAGGAAGAATGAGGATGTGTGTGATAATGATTAGTTTACACTCTTTTTTAATAAATGTTGTCAAACATATTCTTTATAAGTATTACAAGTACTTTCAATACTTCCATCTACAATATGATATATTGTGAACACACACTGTTCAAATATTTATAATTACAATTTATTGACTTTTTTATGGAAATATAATGATATGGAATTAGAGGGTGCATATATTTTTAACACTTCCATGTATGTATCTTAGGTCATTGGACTCCCTTTTGGAAAAGACTAATTGGTTGGAACTTCAATTGGATGAGAAAATTGAACTCCTTTGAGTAGCCTTGTCTAAGATTATCAAGTGGTATAAAAGTGCATATCCACCGATACAACCCGTGCATAACGTTGGCTATACAGGTAGTGAAGTTGTGTCAACCATGTTGGATGGACATTGGAGAGTTTGTTTCGACACTTGTAGAATGATGTCGAACACTTTTAAGATGCTTTGTTATATTTTACAATAACGTAATCTTTTAATACACAACTGTTGGGTTAGTGTTGAAGAGCAAGTGGAGATTTTCCTAAAGACCATAAGTCATGGTAAAAAAAATAAAATGATGCAAGTAGCGTTGCAACATTCAGGAGATACCATAAGTACATATATACATCGTGTGTTGGATGTGATCGATGCATAGCCTCCTTATGTTATTTTCCCTCAGGAATCTCTTCATGAGGCACCTCAATTCCTTAGGAACAATGCTAGGTTCATGTCATTCTTCAAAAATGCTATTAGAGCACTAGATGGTACTCACATTCTGTGTTGTACCTAAAAAATAACAAATTGCATTCCATTGTGGCAGAGATGGCAAGCATGCCACTAAAAATGTCTTGGGCGTTTGTGACTTCAACATGAGATTTATTTTTGCCTCTACTGGATGGGAGGGCATTATACATGATTGTAAAGTCATCAAACATGCTATGTCTGATCCATGACACAACCTCTCTTATCCACCACTAGGTTTGTCATTACTAGTTCGAGTCATTTTCATATCACATTTTGTTTAATAAATTTGTAGATTTAGGTGACTAACATTAACCATTGTTACGCAACTTGCGAAAAATTATTATTTTATAGACTTTGGCTACCCAAATAGTGAAGGGTTTCTTGCTCTCTATCGGATGATGCAGTATCATATACCTTCTTTACAGTCATCCTCGCCAAGAGGCATAGAAGAACATTTCAACTATCTTCATAGTTTGTTATGAAATGTGATTGAGTGTTCTTTTGATATTTTGAAGAAGAGATGGAATATACTCAATTCAATGCCTCCATTTTCATATCCAACCCAAGTGAAAATAGTTCTTGTATGTATGACTCTTCATAACTTTATCATAGACCAACAATGTTAGTCAAAATTTGATGCATTGAATGATGACGTACCAAGTGATGTAGAGGAATTGGGTGACGAGCCAATTAGAGTAAATAGTGCAAGCGTTTGTGATGAAAATAATATGGCTATTGTACATGATGCCATTTGTGATGATATAATGGCATCTCGGATGTGAACTCCTTACTTTGCAAAAATATGGGTGTGGGTGTTGACAATGAACATGATTTTCTTTTTTTTCATTATTTTCATGAACTGGTTGCTATTGGTCATTTGTCTGGTTGTTGTACTACTTTTTAAATGTAGTGTGTTGTTTTTGATTATGCATGTGTTTGCCCTTGTCACCATTGTATTGTTGAATTTATTATTTAAGATGTTGTAATGTATTGGATGAACTCTATTTTGTTCAATTAATTTGGCATTGACTTTGACATTCAACTGTACATTTAAATTTCCCGTTTGTTGTATATTCTCATTTGTTCAGTACCTGCTTTACATCATTAACCTCTATTCTCATCTTCTTACAGTGACTTCTTCGACTTCTTTGGCATAGATGATATTCCAGATCCATATGGTAATACTCCCCCCTAACGATGAGCATCATCCCACAAGAAGGACAATCTCAACCATAAGAAGGACCATCTTAACCCCAACTCACCTCACAACAAGCAAATTGGGATGATAACACCACTGTTGTATTTCTGGACATATGCCCAACCTTGCTATTGTAGGACATAAACCAGCAACACACCTTGATAAGAAAGGTTATGAAATGTTAGAGACAAGGTTCTTTGAAGAAACAGGGTATGTGAAAACCAAACAACAACTTAAAAACAAATATGATAAACTTAAAAAGGACTAGCAACTATGGAAAATTTTAGAAAGTCAAATAGGAATTGACTAGAATCTCATCAAAAATACATGGGATAACACTAATGATGAATGGTGGGCAGCAATGAAATTGGTATGTATATTATCATTGTCATATATGTATTGTTTACATCCGTTATATCCCTATCGTAATGGCATTAACACATTTTCCAACATGAATCGAGTTGTGAAAAATTTCACAATAAGAGAATCAAGTTCGTCGATAAACTTGCTCAACTCTTTGATGGGTCAATAGCAACTAGAGGAAGTTGTAAGATTCCAAGAACGAGTTCCAGTCTGCCTAATGCTAGGAGTGGGACTCCTTGATCACACGAGAAGTAGAAGCAATATCTGTGCTGGAGAAGTATCATCACCATCTCACAAAAGGAAAAAAAAAGGGAAACAGGTTGTATAAGAAAAAGTTGATGTAATTGTGAACATTATGAGTAGGTTTGAGGAGAAGGACAAGTAAATTTCAATCAAACGATGTCAGGAGACCTTACGTAGCATTAGAGTGATCCAGGGTTTGACATTATAGAAGTGGGCAATGGTTATTCTCCAGCAACTAAACAATAGGGATACCTTTTTAGGTATTCAGGGGGACAAAGCAAAAGAGTGATTGAAGGATTGTAAGGCAATGACAAATAAGAGATCAACCTTTATGATTTGATGTATTTTTTGCCCCTTTGTTGTATTTTTAGAAGTTATGAATGAATGTGGGTTTCAAGTCTTGTAAAGGTTATTTCATCTAGTTTTGTTTAATGAGGGAGGTGTTCTAAAGTGGTATGAGAAATTCCACTCAAACAAGGGATGGTGAAATTTTCCTAAGGATACCAACAGAATTTCCTATCCTTTGGAGAGGAATATCTATTGATTTAGAGGTGAAAAAATTAAATAAAATAAAAAACCAATCTGAAATTTAACTCATTTGTACAAGAATATCCGTTGATTCAAAATGAAAATTTTTTCTTAAGTATACAAATGGAATTTCCTCTCACTTAGAGTGGAATATCTATTGATTCAAATAAAATAAAAAATTAAAATAAAAGTAATTAAGTGAAACGTGACCAACTATTTTCAATTTTGTAATTTACAGAATATCTGTTTAGAAACAGAAAAGAGTCATGAAACTACCGTAAATTGACTTGTGAAATATTTGTGGTTTTGTAGTAGTTAACAATTAAAATTAAGTGATGTAATTGTTAAACCAATATGAAATTAATTAGTGTAATTAATTGATTATTGATTACAAAAAAGGTAATTAACGTTTTTTTAAGGTGATATAAGTTGGTGTTTACATATTTTAACTTAATAAATTAAATTATACAAGATTGCTTTTAAATGTTGGAGTATGTGATTAAAAAATAATTTTGATTAAATATTAAGTAATACATTTAAGTAAAATAAAGTATTTAAGATTTTCAAATAAGTAATTTAATTTATTAAAATTAGATATTGAACTTTTTAAGATTATTGAAAATATTTGAAAATGAAGGTGAAGGAATAACTATATGGTAAGTTGTAAAGTTAATATGTTAACTTTACGACGAGCTATGGGGTAATGGTCGTACATCCACGGTTCACCGTAAAGTTATTAAAAATTGGGAATAAACATAATTAACTGAAATGGAATGTCTATTTAAAAACAGAAGAGTCACGAAAAAATGGTAATTATACCTTATATAAAAATAAAACTACTGTTAATAAACATGTGAAATAATTGAATGATTTTGTAGTTAACTTTTAAAATAATGATGTAATTGTTAAATCAGTATGAAATTAATTAGTGCAATTAATTGATTATTGATTACAAAAAAGTTAAAAATAATATTCACAAAATATACATAAAGTATTATAAATACTTTTATTAAAATAATAATATATATTAGCTAGTATACAGATAAGGCACTGAATTAAATCCATTGTCTAATCTAACGAAGTTCGTTGTCTAATTTTGTCTAATGGATTAGACAATGGACTAAATATGTTGTTTAAGCAATAGAATAAAAGATTAAATCAACAAAATTTCCTCTTATTTAAATAAATATCTATTGATTCAAAATGATGAAATGAAATACATGCATATCATAATTGAAAATGTGCATATTTTTATAACATTGTCAAATTTATTTCAATATTGTAAAAAATATTCTCATTGTAATAAAAAGTGTAATTTTTTTCAATTTTGAAAAAAAAATTTATTGATATCTTAAGTAAAAACAAGTTTATTAATTCAAAAAAAACTATTTAATTGGATGAACCTCAAAGAAAAACTATTGTATTTCAAAAGGAACCGTCATCGTTGCTATCTTTTTTATAAAAGTAAAAATAGAAGTCGTGTCTAGACTTGTCAATCGTGTTGTGCAAGCACGGTCCACAACACCAATGAGCCAATTTAGGCACGGGTTTGACCAACACGATTCTTCTTGAGACCTGGCGGGCAGCCTAATAACCCGGTGGCCAGTCTCCCCTGTTGGTCGCACGACTCATTCACGGTTCACCCCCCTCCCACCCACGTAACCATTCAACCCGTGGTCCTTGTCGACCTGCACAGCCTTCCGTGGCCTTCGCCCTTCCGACCTTCCCCCTCGGGCAGGAAGGCGGGACCTAGCATTGTGAGACGGCTTTCGGCCCGATGACTCGGCTGTCGGCCCAAGCATAGTTCCCCAGCCCACCTACTCGTGCATACGACCATTCAAGTGTTCAACCATCAATATTTAAATTTAATTCAACATTCAAGTATTCAACATTTCAACAACTTAATAAATGAGACAATCAGACAACAATGTATATAATTAAATTAAATTTTTATTTATTAATGATTATGTATTTTATATTTACATTATTACAAATTTACAATTACATTTAAATAAATTTTACAACAAAATTAAATTACATTTTAAAAAAATTACAAATTGAAAAATAAAAATTAAAATGTTTTAATTATGAAATATTTAAGTTTGTAAGTTGCTCTGTAAAATCTTCAACTTCATCTTGTTCATGGAATGCAGTAAGCTCCCAATCTTTTACATACATTAATGCTTCTATTATATTTTCTTTAAGCTTACATCTTCGATCATCAAGCATGTTGTCACTCATGATGAAAACCTATTCACAAGCTACTAAAGACACTGAAATTATTAATAAATCTTTTGTCATTATTGATAATATTGGAAAAATTAGTGATTGTTGCCTCCACCAATCTAAAACATCAAACGTATTTAAGTTAGATTGTTAAGTAAATAATAATGATTGGTGATTCGTTGCATTAAAAGTAATTAATTCCTATCTAGATAGTATTGGATTATAATTATATGATGATGATGTTGGAATATCTTCGTCAAATTTTGAATCTTGTAAAAATGCCCAAGAATCTAAAGATGGTCCAACATTTGATTTTGGTATTGTGGACATTGGTGGAAGAGAATGTTCTATTCTTAATCCATATCTTTGTGTGTATAAATCAAACATTTGATTTAATTGTTCTTCTATTGTATTAACATTTAATCCTAAATCTACA
>JAMKPZ010002550.1:0-24620 GCA_024699675.1 Amphibolis antarctica
TTGGACTTGCTCAATGTGTATGGTTGCAGCTGACCCCTTGTGGGTCTTGATGGAGAGGTTTGATCAAGGTGGAGCCAACATTCAAGACAAGGTGGAGATTGTTGTATTATGTTTTGAATGATACTAATAATGTAATTAGTATAAAGGACATTTTGGTCCTTTGGAAAACCCAAGCACTATATAAGCTTGGCTAGGGTTTTCCAAAGGGTATGAGTTGTGAGTTTGTAACCCTAGCCTCCATAGAAGAAAACCCTCTCCCTCTCCATCCGTGGACTAGCCCTAAGTTAGGGTGAACCACGTAAAATCTGGTGTGCACTTTGATTGTGTGGTTTGCTTGGCGATCCTCCCCTCTTCCCTTTCTCATCGCTCACTCTTCCTTTTGATTCCGCTGTGCTTCTTTGGTTACCACGCACAACACATATAAATCGGGCTGACCCATGAGCTATCAGAAATTGGATAGATGATATTGTTATCCAATCACTTAACTATTTCTTTCCAAACTACCTCTTTCAGATTAGGATTTAACCTCCTTTCAGGTATTCTCACAGGCTTTGCGTTATCTTCAAGATAGATATGGTGTTGACAAATGGTTGGACTGATTCCCTTAATATCCGACATTGTCCAACCAATTGCTTGCTTGTTCTCCTTCAAGAGGCTCAACAACTTATCTTCTTGCATGCCAGAAAGATTAGCAGCAATAATCTCTGGCAGCGAGTCATTTTCCCCTAGATACGCATATTTCAAGTTCTCTGGGAGAGGTTTCAATTCTTCTTTCTTATTCTCTTGTTGTTTAGAAATTTGATTAGGAGGTTCTACATTCTCTTCTATTAACTTGCTTTCATTTTCCTCTTCATCTACTTCCTCTTCAAGAATTTCAAATTCATCTTCAATAACTTCTTCCAACGTATCTTCCTCATCTTCCAAGTAAGATATAGCATTGACAAATATGTTGTCATTATCACTCTCCTCCATCAAGGGTGCGTTGAAAATGTTCAGCTTCATAATTCCACTTTTACAGTTAATTATAGCATTTGAAGTGGCTAGAAATGGTCTACCAAATATGAGTGGAATGCCCTTAATAGCTTGCGATGGGGTGTGAGTGTCCAAAATTATGAAATCCACAGGATATATAAAACTTTGAATTTGTATTAGAACATCTTCAATCTTCCCACATGGATACCAAAGGCTCTTATCTGCCAACTGAACTATAGTTTTAGTTGGTAAGAGACCTCCCAACCCTAGAGAAGTGAAAACATTAATTGACATAACATTTATTCCAACTCCCAAATCGCTTAACACTCGATCCAACTTTGTGTTTCCAATAATGCATGATCCCAAGGCTAGATCCAAGGGCTGCTATTCTTCCACTTTAAATCTGCATTTTTACTTCATCCCATACATTAGTTATAATAATTTATTTTTGTGTGATTTAAGTGGTAATCACATGTATATATATTGCATTTTGCTACTTGCATATGCATGCAACATCTAGTGCAACAAAAAATATTTTTGCATGCATCAATTTTTTCCTTGGTATTTTTATTTAATGGCATGTGTTAAGTAACTCATAATCAACCAAAAATAAAATGCATGAATGCCCCTGTATGTGTAACATGCCATGCAACATTCAATCTATGCATTACTTAGCATTTACATTCCATTATGAAAATAGAGATGTGTTTATTTGTAATGAGCTATGATATGCATGAAAAACTTATAAGAAAATGTTGTAAATGGATTAAACATGTCCACAATAAATATATGACATTTTAGCTTACCACAACATCAATTGAAGTTAATCTATGCATATCATGCTATAAGACATGAATAATGCATATTAGATGTTTTCATCTTAACTTAGGCATTATTTTTGCTTGGAATAATTCTTAAGCATGTAATTTCATAATATATTACGTGTAACCCAAATTATACATGCAATATTAATACATGATGCAAAAAATATAATGAGAGTTAAATTCATTTATTATATGTCATGCATTATGCTCTAATATGATGTAATTATTGCTATCATGGTACATATTAATAACAATGTAAAGTTCCATAAAATAATGAAATATTCATAAAAGCACATTGATGATAAGAATTTATAGTCAATTCAACACAATTAATGTATAAAAAAAAAGTACTAAATATCTTTGAACAAGCTGCCTTGCTTACAATATTTAAACTGGGAGTTTTTCCTTTCAAGTACCTTGGCTGCCCGGATCTTTATTGGAAGGCCAAAAGTGTATTATTTTAATGAGCTTGTTAACAAATTTCAGAATAATCTTATGGGTTAGGCCTTCAAGCTTCTTAGTCTTGGGGGCTGATTCATTTTGATTAAACATGTCTTGATCAGTATCCCTATTCATATTTGTAGTGTCCATGACATTCCCAAAAGGGTGATTGACACTATTTCTCGTCTATGTGCTAACATTCTTTAGGGTAGAGAGTCCAATACTAGGGCCAAACATTATGTCCGTTGGAGCAAAGTGACCAAACTAGTGGCGAAGGGTGGGCTAGGAGTCCGCAATTTTAGAGACTTAATGCTTGCTCTTCGTGCCAAAATGGCATGGCGGCTTCAAAATGGTGAGGGTATATGGTTTGATTGTATTCAGTCAACTTATGGTGGTGTTGCCTTTCACTGTGTAGGTGCTATGAGAATCTGGAAGGTTCTTCACAAGGCTTGGAAACATGTGGCAATCCACATGCATTGGTTGGGTGGCCGTGGTCTATTCAGCCCTTGGTAGGCCTGGTGCCCATTTGATGCGTGGCTCGCCTTATGGAGCTTGGCCGACCTTGATAGGGTTGACATCTCTAGCTGGCAAAACCTTGTCCCCACATAGGTCTTGGAGTCTCTACGGAGCAATCTTGGCAACATATCTGATTCCAGGGATAGGTTTATGTGGGAGGTAAGTCAGGATGGTTCCTTCTCCATAATGGATGCCTGGGAAGTTGTTCGAGACAAAAGTGATTGTGGGCCTTTGGCAACCTTACATCCCTACTAGAGTATCCTTTTTCCTTTAGATGTGGTTTTATAATGTTTTTCCTATTGATGAATTTTTTGTTAGGAGGGTTTCTCCCTTGCTTCTTCTTGTGCTTGTTGCAAGATTTGCAAAGGCATGGACTCTCCTTCCCATCTCTTTTTTGAGGGAGATTGAGCCTTTCTTTTTCGTAAATGGGTGTGTAGAAGATTCAGTCTTATAGTGGATAGTGAGGAGCTTTGGAAGCGTTGGATCATGGTCTCCCTTCATTACAGGGGCAAGAATAGGGACCATAAATTTCACAAGTTTCTAGTGGTTCACATTCTCTGGGAAAGTTGGAAGGCACGGTGCAAGGTCATCATAATTGGAGAGGAGAGGAACTTTGGGGTGATATGCAATCAAGTATCCTCGGTAGTGTTCCTTTATAATCGCTCTTTTACTCAAGTGTGCAAGAAGTTGAATAAGGGTCACTGGATGTTGAACATCGATGTCGCTTTCATAAGGAACTGCAAGGCTGTAGGTGGTTGGATCTTTTGGGCTGACAATGGTGACCTCATTTGGGCTATGACTTGTTTTTTAACGACAGACGACCTGCTCCATGTGGAAATCCTTGCCCTCCTAGAAGGTATGCTTTTCTGTGGTTCTACAGGTTTTGACTGCAAGTAGGTGAAGGTGGAGATGGACTCGAGAGTGTTATAGGTTTTACGTAGTGGCATCTGCCCTCATGCTCACATTATAGGACATTGGCAAGTGATTCTCAATATTGTAGAGAAGTACTTCACATTCGTTTAGACACCCCATGAAGGGAATTAGACTGTTGATCTTGTTGTAGGTCTAGGTATGGGTAAGGAGTTGCAGGTTTGGACAAAATCTAACTGTCCTTCTGCTCTTTGGAGCAACATCCTTCTTGATTGTTGGAGTATCCCGAGCTTTCGTGAGGAGTGAGATGCTTCTTTTGGCTTATTCTCTCTAGTGTGGTTTTGTCCTGGTGTTTTTTATTTTCCTTTGTTTTGTTTTGGCTCGCCTTTCAAGGCTTTTGTCTTGGCCCCTTGTTAATGGGGTTTTGGCTTAGTCCCCCCCATCTTTGTACCTTTTTGGTTCATTAGATTTTGTAGGCTCCTGGTGAATAAGATTAGGGTAGGGTTTTGGTAAAAAAAAAAGAAAAAGGATAAATGATAAGTTCTAATGTTAATATGATTTTATGCAGAAATGTAAAATAGATTAATTATAAGTTTTAATGTTAATCCAATTTTGTGTAAAAATGAAGTTTTGGGATTTTTAGACTTAAGGCTTAAGAACAGTGTACTGTTCCTTAATTCGAATTTTACTAAAATGTTTTTTCTAAGGTTAGTGAAAAAGTTAATTTGATGTTTTGTAACCATTAATCCGATTTTCATTGGATGCCTAAAATATGTTAAGTGTTGTGTGCTAAATGTAATAGAGATATGCATGCCCTAGAACTACCATGTACCTAGAACAAGAGCAATAAAACCTGTTATACACACACATTACACTTCACTCATGGCTTCGACTTTAGATTTGTGTCATCATGATCTTCATGTATCTTCAAGGTTTTGTATGTGTCTTTAGATCTTCATGTATCTCTAAGTTTTCACTTTTAGATCTTCAAGGTCTTCACCTTCATATCCATTGCAATATCTTCAACTCCCCTGCTAGTAGGGGAGTTGAGGTTTATGCTTCTTAGGTGCTTGAAGGTTTCCTACACTTTATTGTGCCACTTGAGCCTTTTTTGTAAGGTGTTTAATGGCTAGGTTATCTTGTCAAAATCTTGAATAAACTGGAGATAGTAACCTACTAACCCTAGAAAGCTGTGTAATCCCTTGACATTGGATGGTTCTGGCCACTTTATAATTGTCTTTACTTTCTTGTCTTACATAACTACTCCATTTGGTCTTATGATGTCCTAGGCAATAATTTTGATTGCAAATTTATACTTCTTTTAGTGTAAAATTTTTGTCGCTTGAACTTGTAAAATTGTCTCCAAATGCTATAGGTGGCTATTAGAGGTGACATTATATACTAATGTCATGATGACCCAAAATGTTGTCAATATGTTGCATAGACCAAAATGCATTACCACAAACTCATAATGCTTGTTGTGAGTTTTGAACGCTATTTTGTGAATGTTATTTTTTGCCATGTGTATTTGATGATACTTAAATAGAGTCGATTTTTGAGAACTACTTTGCTCTACCCAACTCATCTAGCAACTCATCTATTATCAGCATCAGATACTTGTCCTTAATTATCTTCTTGTTTAACTCTTAATAGTCACTTGTTGGAGTTAGAGAAGATTATTGATGCATGACAATGGCTATGGATTCTTCATTAGAATATTATTGAGGGCATGATAGTCAATACACATTCTCCACCAGCTGTCCTTTGGAATAAGAACTGTCAGAGAAGAACAAGTTGAACTACCCGGTTGTAGGATATTATCTATGAGCTCCTAAATCTACCATCAAGTCAACATTCTCCAAAATTGAATATCGATACATCGACAGGTTGGGTAGTACTACCTCTAAAAGGAGTGGGATCTCATGATCTACACTTCGAATTGGCAGCATGCCAGTTGGCTCCTTGAATAACTCCACAAAACAAGTTATTACTAAGGACATCTCCTTTGAGGTGATACCAATTGTTAAGATCAATTTGCTTACTAAAGGAGGGTGAATGCGGATTTTTAATAATCTTTACAAGTTATTACAATTTTCATTGTTTATTAGAAAATTGTACAGATAATTTCCTTTGCAATATCTTGCTTTTGATAAAACTGTAAAAATTGAATAAATAAACAATCAATCCAGAAGGAATATAGAGATTTTAAGTAGTTAGCTAGGTATGTCCATTCCCAAGCTTAAGAAGCTTAAACCTAATCTATATTTTAATAATCAAATTACAACTAATGCTTTTACAAGTTCAATACCAACCTATTATAACAAGTGTTTAAGGTCTAACACTTCAACCAGTGTTTTAAGGTAAAACACAACAAATACAACTAGTGTTTTAAGGTAAGAACACTACAAACTAACACTCGTGTGTTTATGGTAGAATACACTAACCAACCAATTTCGTGTTTTTAGGTGAAAACATTACAAACTAACCCTTACAATAGGTATGCATGATAGAAATTAAAATATAACTTGTACACTTTGAATATTGCTCTCTCTAATTGAGTGATGCAAAATTCTAATGTATATATTGGAGTTGATTGCACGAGTAAGAATCTTTGACAATTATGATTAGATTGATTGAATGCTTAGTGTTTTTATGTCACAATTGAAGTATCTGTATTGTGCATCAATTTTCTAAGTTCCCTATAAAGACGCATATATAGGTGAATTTCAGAGGTATTTTATTGTATTGAACTTTAAAGAATGGACTAACATTTTATTGAAACGTTATTCCATTCCTTTAAAGGCTATTTGATATGGGACTTTATTATTGAAAGGATCAATTTATGCTGTTAGAGGGAGGTGAATAACGATTTTAAACTTAATTAAATAAGTACAAGAACAACAATGCAGAAATAAAGCCCACACAAGGTTTTTAGGTTGTTTCCTATCTGAATGCATCTATCCCCAAGCTTATAAAGTTTGAGTTTACACTAACTACTATAAGATAATTACAATCCTTGGGTTTTAGGTTGGAACACACAATCAAGTACCTCAAGAGTTTAAAGTCTAACTCTTTAACCAACACAAATCTAAGTATTTTAGGTGGAATACTCTAACTAATCAGAGTTTTCAGGTAGACTCTTCACAAACCCATCACTTCTTAAACCAAGTGAACTCTTCTATTTTCAAGTGGAAACACAAGAAAAAATTGACTTACACAAGGTACTAATTACAGACTCCACGAAATTAGTGCAAATGTAGATTGATGAATTTATGCAATAATCTTCCTAGCACCAGAAAACACTTTAAAAATGTGCAATGAGTGCTTGAGAATGCGAGCTTTGATCCTTAGAATTCGTTAGTAAATGAGAGTGCAAAAAGGTTCCTTCTAAGGTGGCTTATAGGGGGTATTTACAGAGAATTTCTAAGGGTCCAATGGCTAGAATAACTTATAGAACGGGCTAATGTTTTTCTGAAACATTTGGATTGTTTCTCCAATAGCTAAAATTTCAATGGATTGATTGATAGGAAAATCATTGCACTGTTGACATGATCTAAAAAAGTCTGTCTCAACATTCGACCAAAATGGACTAACGTTTTGCTCAAATGTTGATCCATTTCTGTGCAGAACTTAAATCTTTAGACAATTGGACTAAGGATCAAGATGAAATATTATACCATCCATCTAGTCTGAAAAGTTTGTCTAAACTAATGATCAAAACAGACTAACATTCACTAGACTGTTGGACCATTCTTCAATGTTCATGATCTTGTTTGGCAAATTGCTTAAGTCCTTAAAGAAGCATTAGTCCAATCAAATGGTCTAAAAATCCTTGTCTATTGAAATGCCAAAATCGGACTAACGTTAGTAAATATTAGTCCATTTTGCACATCTTATGAATACCTAGAATGACGATTGCACCAAAAAATGGGTGGTCCAACCATTAAGTCATAGTCGTCTAACTGTATGCACTATAACCAGTGTAGGAACGGTCTAGTACTCTGGATCATTGGTCCATTTTTCCCTGACCTAAGTTCTGTGCCCTAGACATAAAATACCTAAGTCTAGTCCATAAATGTTGGTCTGTTTTTCAGACCATTAGTTCTTTTATATCTAGACATCCTATGTAAACTATGTGTAAGTGTAAATGCAAAATAAGATATACCTTAGTTCTAGTATGGAAAATAAGGTATTTTTCTAACAATTATCACCCAACACTCCACCACATATGGTATAAGGCCCTTTTCACTCCAACACCAGAACATTTGATGTAGGGGGGGCTGATGGCCTACACATGGCTTACGAATAGGGTGTGCAACATATGCTTTGATGCTAAGTTGTAACTGTGTTTAGGGTGATTGAAAAATTATGTTTATTCCACCAACTACAAGAGTATAAATAGAAATTACATAATGGATCCTCTGCAATCCGATAGCCTAAATATACAATATTTACAACTCTAACAACATATATGAAAAATATTTTTTGGATCAAAACTATAAAAGAAATTTTGGAATTTGCAATAGATATAGATTTACACCAAATGCCATTTCTAAGTCCATATCTACTCATCTTGATTATGAATAAAATAATTAAGGAAATTCAAGGAGAAATACATTGTGTATATTATTTGCTGATGAAAGTAAATCATGAATTAATTGTAAATTAGAATTATGGAGTGTAAAATTTGAATCTAGGGAATGTAAATCCAACAAAAATAAGAATAATGATCAAGGTATTATATAAGATTTATGAAAATGAGACTTTTAATTTCTTTAGATTTATAATAAATAGCATAGTAAAATTATAAAAAATTGTTATAAATTAAATTAAAGTAGGATGGATGAAGTGAAGAAATACTCTTAACCTGTTATGTAATAAGATTATACATTTAAAATTAAAAAGAAAATTATATAAAATTGCTATTCATCTAGCTATACTTTATGACTCAAAATGTTAGGTTGTAAAAAATGAGTGTATGTAAAAAGTTAGTATTATTGGATGAATGAGTGGTAATATTATATGAGGTAAGCTAAGAAACAATTTTATTAATAATAAAGTAGGATGGATAAGTTAAAAGAAAATTGACTTGATGGTTTGGTTATATCCTGAAGAAACTATGGAACACATTAATTTGGAATGGAGAATTAATTAGTGTATATGAAATTAAAAGAAGGTAGACCTAAAACTCTTTGGTTAGGAATAATAAGAAAATATTTAAATTTATGTAATTTAACTAAAGATTTGACTATAAACAAAAATACATGGAAAAAATATTCGTATGACTGACCTTATGTAGTAAATTGTAGCTTGAATTGTTGGTGTAATATACTATTTTTAAATTTATTACTATTATAAATGTTTATAAATCGTCATTAAGTGAATATTTAAAATATATCAACATGACAAATGAGAAATAGAATTTTTTTATTGTGGAAATAAGGATCACATTAACACATGGATGATATGTCTTTTTTATTAGAGAAAATAAAAACTATGTAAAAATTATACAACTGAGAAATGCGTAACTAATAGTATATCAAAAAGTTTATTTGTTGATAAAAGTTATAATTTTTTCAATGAAATTTAGGATGCATAGTTTTGTTTAACTATTTGCAGATCATGCAGGCACTTGAAATATTTCTCTCTAACGAATTTTGAACGAAAATTTTATGGTACTCATAATTTCTGTAAAAATACCTCTTCTTTATTACAGAAAATAAAAACTATGCAAAAATTATACAACTAAAAAATGTGTAACTAAAAAACGTTTATTCGTTGATAGAAGTTATACTTTTTTTCAATGAAATTTAGGATGCATAGTTTTTTTAACCATTTGCAGATCATGTAGGTACTTGAAATATTTCTAACAAATTTTGAAGGAAAATTTTATGTTACTCATAATTCTGAAATACAAATACAAGTTCTATGATTCATGTGCTTACATGAATGATCAAAATTATTAATAACCACAAAAGACCATGGTGCCCGAGAAAATACTGCTTCATTTACGTGTTGCAGAAGAATTTCGGTCATTCATATTTTTTCAATATGCAATTCTCAATGATTTCTGTGCCTTGTCATTAGAATTGATGTGTTTCTTTTATATTTAATTTGGATACCTCAGAATCCATGGGACGTCATAAACTTTTCTGGAAATTCACGTATTCATTTGGATACCTTCTTGTCAGTCTTTAGCATCTCTGGCTTGCCAGACGAGTATTATCACACTGGTTAGTCTTGTTTTTGGAGGATTTTCTTGCCATTAGTTCTTTTAGCATCATTTTTTCCAACCGTACACTTTTGCACTTCTTTGACTGCATTAACATGTCCAGGACTTGCATCATCACATGGACAACCCAACTTTGTGGATGGAGCGATTATTGCAGCAGCTCGGACATTACCAACATGGTCTGATGGTGATATGCCCCCAATCCCTAGTGCAGAGAGAAGGGCAGCAAAAGAGTTGCAAGAAGAGTGCCGTCAAATGTTGCTAGAGTTTCCCACTACTAGTGATCAAGATCAGAAAGTTCTAGGTTCTAAATTATTTACATTTTGCCAATAAGAACTACCGTCACTTAGATTGACAAGTAGGGTGTTCATGTCTTAAAAATAATGATTTCCCACATGTGAACAGATTCCAACCCACAAGCAACTAGAACAATGGAAGCTGCTTTAAGGTATGCGCCCCTTCAGTTTTCTTCTAGATTGTAACCACATCCCAAGCTGTTTTACCCTGTTGAACTCGCAATTGCTTGCAGGTTTCGGTTAGATCGAAAAAAGTTATTAGAAAAAGTAGTCCAAGCGCTGGAAATTTATCAGGACAGAATACTTTTCTGACATTCTTTTGTTCATGTGTGCTCATGCCAAATGTTTTGTAAATGTACGTCAGCAATTCCGCGATGGAATAGTATTTTTATCTAGATTCAGATCCCAGATTTTATGTGAATAGTGAATGATTAGTTAAGTTATACTATGGCCAACGTGGAAGAGAAAGGAGGTGAACAGCCTATTTGATACATCCATTATCTCAATGTGTTCATTCACAAAAAAATGAAAAAACATGAGCAAAGATGTTCAAAGAGTCTGGATGTGATGGAAGGTAACATTTAAAGCAGAGCCCCAAGACTTCTTCGTGGTTCACTGTTGTCTGTGTGTGAGATTTTTTATTTTGAAGTTGATAAGAAGATATATGTAGGCATTAGGATTAAAATACTGTTAGCTAATATGGAACCATATATCTCAGTTATTCATTTACTTGATAAGAGTTGATTTCCAAAAACAAGAAGTATATAGGCGTAGTGAGAAAAAGAGGATAATGACTTTGATACTTTTTTTAATTGGAATTTCTTTTATCACTTGTGATTTTAATGCTATCCGGTGATTTGTCATACATATCTTGATAAATCAATGTAGCCAATGATGATTCCTTTTCACTCTAATGTCCAGCTTACAAGTGTTTAGGTACTCTTTCATAATTTCTTTAAACGGCATGGACGCCTTTTCTTTAACTTAACTAGATAGATGACTTTCTACCTGTTATAAATTGACTTTTGATGATTTTGTTTATTATCAATCATTCTTTTTCAAAATCTCACTTTTACGGTTCATTAACCTAATGTTTCAATAATTATTTCAATTTTAGATGTCAAGATACTCTTTCCATTCATTTAACACCTTCATATTCTTTAACATTGTGGTAAAAATTCTAATTAACATCTAATTTTAATGCAGCCATGCATTTTCCAAACCTCCTGCATAAATATCATGAGGTCCAATGGCTTTTGTACATTTCACTCTCTATATGTTCATGCATTTTTAGGTGTTATTTGGGTTGGGCTCAATCAAGCCTACTTGTGGCGATATAGTTTGACCGTACCATTTGACCATACCGTTGACTAGTCCGATTTTGTTTGATGGATTGTATCGGGTTACCAAAATTATATGGTGTGTTGTGCCTGATATACGGGTTGTGCTTGCACGACAATCTTGTTGCCCAGGTTCATTTGGAATACAATTGGGTTTATGGTTTTCTCAAAAATACTAATTCATCCTAAAGCAGTACTATTTACAACTTTTTAGTAGCTTTTATGTACATATAGAAAATTATAAGGATAATCATGAAAGCTTGGAATGATATTTTCAACGCTTTTCCTTAAGTTGTAGCCTTATCAATGTTGCGGAAAACATTGAAGCTGATGAATTGAAATGTGGGAGCCACATCTCCAAGAAAGCTACAACTGTTGAGCATCTTTAGAAACACGTTTTTGAGGAACACAACTCCAAATACAACCGCTAAAGTGGTGTTTCAAACATCCTCTTGTTAATTACTAAAAGTGATATTCTAGTAGTCGAGGAATTTCTTATTAAATTTATGACCTAAGGTTTGAAATTCTACAAATACTCATGTTTAGTATTCTGAAACTTTCCAAAAGTTTTAAAATATTTTAAAACAATTTATAACTGTAACTTACAACTACAAAATTTCAACTTGAATTTCAATTTTTTTTAAAAAAATAGGGCTGAAGCTATAAATTAACGAAAGGGTTGATGTGAACTTCTCCTTTCTAGGTGACTCATAATTAGTTCTCTTCTCAGTACACACATCCTTCGAATACTTAGCATAAATAGGGATTTGTTGGATAGCATCCAACAAGCGAATATTAATTCTTACTTGGATAGCTTAAAAATTTTCCTAATTTTTTTCAATTGGGGGTCCTCTTTATTGCTTTTCAATCAACCTTTCAATTGCAGAGACACGTCCAACTGCAAAGCTCTCAAACTTTTCTTACCGTCACCAAGGTAGGAATCTTCAAAACACAAGTCCAAGTTCTTTCCTTGTCGGCATCGAAGGAAATTTTCAAAAATTGAGGGAAGTTTGAATCTTTGAAATATATAAGAAATAATGAAAAATAATAAGTCAAAATTTTCTTATAACTTTTTATCATTTTTCATACTTTTCAAAGTTACAAACCTATGTAACTTAAATCCATCCATATGCACTGTAGATCCTAGAGAGACGATGCCTTCAATGGTGTTACTCTTGCAACATCCAGGTCAAAGCTCATGCAACCTCTGCATCTCACCTCACTTCCATGCGAAATCGGTCTTCGGAAAAGGTGGAAGCTGCACGTGAGAAAAAATGGGTCGAAGGGGCTGGGAAAATTGCAACTTCCACCTTGAACTTAGTACAATTTACATCACACATATATCCAAAAGAAATATATATATATATATATATACACAAATACATTAATCTAGCCTTTGCTACTCTAATGCTTTCCACGTTAGAGTTTAAATCTAATAATCATGGAAATGTGAATACTTGGTCGGAATTTTGCTCTATTGTGCACTTTTTCCATTTTTTCCCTTATAGTTAATTTAGCTTGTATTTCCTACAAAACATATAAAATACATTCTGTGAGGTATTATTTACACAAATAAACCCATAAAATTATTTAGTAAAATATGATAAACAAATACTCTCATACCTAAGCTTTGTTAATCATGAGCAAAGCCTTAGCTTAAAAAGATAAGAAAAATCATAAGGTAGGCAAAAGCTAAACTAGATCACGGTGACAGCCAGAAAGAAGCAAAACTATACAAAATAAAGCAAACCAATCAAGAACAAGAAAAAGAAGTAAAATAATACTATTTAAAGAAATAAACAAAAACATAACATAAATGGTAGGATTACCCATAGTCTTTTAACTAACTAGGAAGCTTCTAATGCACCTCTAGTCATTATTATAAGCTCACCTCTAGTTGACAATTCTCTTTTACCTCTAACAATGGAAATCCAACCATATTCTTTACAATGTACATAAAGAAGTTCCTTACGATTTTCAAGTTCACCTAACTACTTTTCATTATACTCTTAATTCTCAAAACAACCCTATGAATATCACCCTGAGTAAACATTGTCCTATTTTTTCTACTCCTCTTTTTATTCTCAAGAAAACCCTAAAAGTGATACATTGAGTACATTGCCCTCACCTTTTTCTTTTTTAGCTCAAAAATGTATATTTAGGCTATCTTTATTCCCTTAATAAAGGATACTTGTGAAAGTGGTGTTGGATCGTGACTTCACTAGATGAGAGGGGTGAATAGTGAAGAAAATAAATTTAAAATAGTCAATTTGAGTACATCATGAAACCTTCAAAATACAATCAAATCGATAGGGAATGTATGCACATAGGAGATTATAGACATTCACCCAAAGCAGGCTATTTCATTGTCCAAGGCACTAACCTTGAGATTTTCCTTTTGATAAACAATGTCTTATCAGCCTTTTCTATATCAAATCCATTTTGTTTTAAGAAATCCCTTAGCCTCTCATACCAAAAAGCTCTAGGAGCTTGCTTTAATCCATAAATGGCTTTCCTAAGCTTGAAGACATGATTATGATGATCCAAGTCTTCAAATCCAGGAGGTTGTTTCACATAGACTTCTTCTTGAATAATTCCATTTAGAAATGCACTTTTCACATCCATTTGATAAAGAGTGAAATTATGATGACTTGCATATGCTAATAACATTCTTATTGAATTTAGTTTAGCTATAGGGGAAAATGTTTCATCATAGTTAATCTCTTCTTATTGATTATATCCTTGTGCAACAAGTCTAGCCTTATTTCTAACTATTCTACCCTCTTCATCTAGTTTGTTTCTAAATGCCCATTATGTTCCTATAACAGATTGATCAGAAGGCCTTTCTATCAGTTCCTAGACTTTATTCTTTTCAAATTGATTTATTTCTTCTTGCTCATGCCTCTTTTACATTTTTGGGTTCCATTAAAGAAACAAATGCACAATATCTACATTCTTCAATTATTTTTCTTTTGGTTTGTACACCCTTATTTATATCTCCCATTATTTGTTTTGGTGGGCGGTTTGATGAATACTTCCATACTTTAGGAGGTTCTGTGTTTTCTTCTTTGTGATTTTCAATAATTTAGTTTCTTTATCACTTTCAATGCATTTAGTTTTTCATTTTCTCATCTAAAAATTCATCAAATGTAACATGTATTGATTCAATTACTTTCTTATCTTGTTCAAGGTTATACTCTATATCTCTTACCAGTGATTGAATATCCTACAAATTTTCCTTCTTGAGTTTTCTTATCAAATTTGTCTTTGTGATCAGTTGTATTTAATACATAACATTTTAATCCAAATATTTTAAAATAAGAAATTTTTGGAGTTCTATCATACTATAATTCAAATGCAGTTTTCTTTAGAATTGGTCTAATATGAACTCTATTTATTATGTAGCAAGATGTATGTACAGCTTCAGCCCACAAGTATTTAGGAAGATTAGATTCACTTAATAATGTTCTTGCCATTTCCTGAATGCTCTTGTTCTTCCTCTCAACAATTCCATTTTGTTGAGGAGTTCTAGAACATGAGAATTCATGTCCAATTCCCATTTCATCACAAAAGTTTTGAAAATCAGTATTTTCAAATTCACCTCCATGATCATTTCTTATTCTTTTTATTTTTAATTAGTTTTCATTTTGTATTTTAAGACAAAATTTCTTAAATTCATTAAATGCATCCTTTTTTTGAGCAATGAAGATTTACCTAAGTGTACCTAGAGTAATCATACAATCACATAGACGTACTTCTTACAACCAAGATTAAGAATCTAAGTAGGTCCAAAGAGATCCATGTGAATTAGCTCAAGTCCTTTCTTGGTTTTAATTTCATCTATACTTTCAAATGAATTTTTCTTTTGTTTCCCCATTTGGCATGCTTTACAAATTTTGTCTTTTTCAAACTTGGCATAAGGCAAACCTCTAACTAAATTATTTCTAATTAATTCCTTAAGGTTTTTCATATTGGCATGTCCTAACCTCCTATGCCATACCCAAGAATCATCATCACAAGCAATCAAACAAGCATCATCACATTTACTATCATCAAGAAAATTTAAAGTATAAATAGAACCATTTTGACTTACAATAAATTTAACTTCATTAGAGTTACTATCAATAATTTTACATTCATTTTTATTAAATAGTGTACCCTCTCTTTCATCCGGCTATCATCCAAAAACCCATGGGTTTCCATCGGCCCTACCGGCAGATAGGTCGAGGTACAGAGAATTGAAAGGTGTTTGTGTGAGTGCATCACCACGTGGGGCAGATGGCTCATTGAATGGAGTCGCCACCTTATTTTTGGGTAGAAACAAGGAAAACTGGATGGGAAAGTGTCCTTCCACCATCGAAACGATAAAACCACGGGAATCATGTAAAATCGTGTAACATGAGAGAATTGGATATGGGGTTCAGGGTACTGTTGGAGAAGGTGTTAGGCACTCCCAGATAGCCGGGCATTCCCGACCTCTCTCTGACTCTAAAAATGGAAAATTACGACAGTCAGCTTGGCCATCTATGGCCTCATCCTGGAAAACCTCCCAAGAGATCGGGAGGGATAACTTCATCCCTTCCAGTAAAATAAACGAGAATCAAGTAAAATAAACAAGAATCGAACAAAGCGGGGATTCATGCCAAATTTGGCAATAAATGGGGGAGAGAGAGACACGAAGGTCACCCTTTCGGACCTCTCAGCAGAAGAACTGAAAGTCAGGTGAGGCGGCTGGCTGGGCCGCTGGACAGCCGGCTGAATGTACCGACTACTGCGTTATGTCCCCCCTTTGACTGGAGATGAGAATTTATGTTACACTTGGCCAGGGCCGGCACAGATGCGTGCCGGTGACCTTATCCCGGAAAGGTGGCTCTGTTCTTTCTGGAAATCAAGAACCGTTGGGTTGTACGTTTGTATACCTGAACGGCCGCTGCTGGCAAGGATGCACGTTGGAGACGTCATCCCGGAAATCTTTCCTAGGCATTAGGAATATAGACCTACATTTCCTGGAGAGCGGGGATCGGCTGCCGGTTTGTTATATCAGTTCGCCAGCGACGGACCGGTTGGTTCCCCGAACCATCTACCCAAAAATGGGTTTTCGGGGAGCCAGCCACCGGCTATTTGTGCTAACGGTAGGCCGACTGGTTCCCCGAACCATTCACCCAAAAATGGGTTTACAGGGAGCCGGCTACCGGCCGTTTGTGCCGGCTGGTTCCCTGAACCATCTGTGCCAATGGGGTGAATGCCGGAGGCGTCATCCCGAAAATCTTTCTAGGGCATCGGGAGGGTAGACTTACGCCTCCCGGAAAACGAGAACCGTCGAGTTGTACCTCTCGTACACCCAGACGGCCACCGCCGGCAAGGATGCATGTCGGAGGCATCATCCCGAAAATCTTTCCGGGGCATCGGGAGGGTAGACTTACGCCTCCCAGAAAATGGGAACCATCAGGTTGTACCTCTCGTACACTCGGACGGCCGCCACTAGCAAGGATGCATGCCGAAGGCATCATCTCGGAAATCTTTTCAAGGCATCGGGAGGGTAGACTTATGCCTCCCAGAAAATGGGAACCGTCGGATTGTACTTCTCGTACACCTGGACAACCGCCGCCGACGAGGATGCATGCCGGAGGCGTCATCCTGGAAATCTTTCCGGGGCATCGGGAGGGTAGAGTTATGCCTCTCGGAAATGGAAACCGTCGGGTTGTACTTCTTGTACACTCGGATGGTCGCCGCCGGCAAGGATGCATGCTGGAGGCGTCATCTCGAAAATCTTTCCCGGGTATCGGGAGGGTAGAGTTATGCCTCCCAGAAACGGAAACCGTTAGGTTGTACTTCTCGTACACCCGGACGGCCGGCGGCGGCAAGGATGCATGCCGGAGGCATCATCCCGGAAATCTTTCCAAGGCATCGGGAGGGTAGAGTTATGCCTCCCGGAGAACGGGAATCGTCGGGTCGTACTTGTTCGTACGCCTGAACGGCTGCCACTAGCAAAGATGCATGCTGGAGGCGTCATCCCAGAAATCTTTCCGGGGCATCGGGAGGGTAGAGTTACGCCTCCCGGAGTACGGTGATCGGATACAGAAAAGTGTAAAACTTGTTGGGAAACTTAGAGTTTCCACGTAAAAGAAATTCGACGAGAGGGTCGTGACCAAACCAAAATCGACCGTGCCGGGTGGATTTACCTAGCCGGGAGGACGGCCACCAGTACCTCCAGACGTATTTCTGAAGGAATGATACCCGAGTCCGTCCTCCGACCTTTCCCTTGTATGGGGAAGGTGCTACGTGGTCGGGGCTCGAAAAATACATCGTGAAAGCATATGTAAAACGTTGAGGACGGAGGGACTTACCTGTAGGGAGTCGTCAGTGGGGGGGGTTGAAAGCTCTCGCTCCGGTGTGGTGAGAAGGCGTCGGGGCTCCGAGCATCTCTCCTTCTTCAGAACTTCTTAGCCGGCGTTTCCTCCGAGGGCCGAAAGTGCGCCGAGCGTCTCCCATGTCTGTATGATGGTTTCTTCGAGAGGTGGAAGCTTGGGTTTTTGGGAGGGGTAGCCTCCTTTTATAAGGGGTTACTTTCCTTCTTTGGGGGGACCTGAAGATGGATGGTGGCATATGTCTCGGTTTGATTACGTGGACCGCGTAATTGACTGATTGCGGATTTAAGTGATTAAATCTCGTCGTATTTCCCGGATTGATTTGCCTTACCTTTCTGGGTAGCCGCTACATAGCAGGTGGATGCCGGTTGGTTCTATCCAAAATGGGTTTTTGAGGAGTCGGCTACTTTCCCCCACCCATTTGCGCCAATGGGGGTTCGGGGGAGCCAACAACCGATTCCTTGAACCGGCCTACCGGTGGCCAGCCGGCCACTTCCCCCACCCATTTGCGCTAATGGGGGGTTGCAGGGAGTTGGTTGCTTCCCCCACCCCTTTGCGCTAATGGGGGGTCGCGGGGAGCCGGCGACTTCCCCCACCCATTTGCACCAATGGGGGGTTGCGGGGAGTCGGCTGCTTCCCCCACCCCTTTGTGCCAATGGGGGGTCGCAGGGAGCCGACGACCGGTTCCTTGAACCGGCCTGTTGGCGGCTAGTTGGCCACTTCCCCCACCCATTTGCACCAATGGGGGGTCGCGGGGAGCTGGCTGCTTCCCTGGCTCTTTTGTTCAAACATGGGGTCAACAAATAGTAAATTATATCCTCTATCACACAATTGTCCTACACTTAACAAATTTTGTTTTAAATCATGTACAAGTAAAACATGCTCAATACTAGATTTATTTTCATTTTCTATTTTTCCTATACCTTTAATCATGCTTTTATGATTATTACCGAAACTAATCATACCTCCACCATGGTTTTCCAAATTGCTCAGTAGTTCATTTCTTCTCATCATATGTGTGGAACATCCATTATCAACGATCCACTTGGAGTCCTTTTCTTTTTAACCTGCAATAGAAGAGGACAATAAAGCTTTTGATACCCACATCTTTTTGGGTCCATGGGGATTAGTTCTAATCATGTTGAATTTACTTCCAGAGAGTAGCCACATTTTTTTCTACTCCCTCTTAAGAACAAAAACATAATTCCCATTGCATACTCTTCTTATGTAGCCTCTACAATAGGCTATATCATCAAACTTGTACGAGGGTCTATATGTGAGAGTGCACTTATGCATATGCTCTTTATTGTATGCATTGTTTTGAGATGCATTGCTTGATAATTGTTTGATTTTATTTTTCAACATAATATTTTCTTCTTTCAAATCACAACTAATACAATCAGCCTTGCTTTTTTGATCGAGTGCATCTTTGCTTTCCTTTACTAGTCTAGAATTGGAGACTAGTAAAGGGAAACCTATCCACATGGGCTTTGTGTTGAATGTGGGCTTCGTGGATGAATTGCAACTTGCGTTTATAAAAAGCCACTTCATTTTAGTTCGTGATTAAGGTAGAAGCAATACTAGTGCATTGGTGGAGATTGTGAATTTCAAAGCACTAGAGATGACATTGAAAAGTTGCTGATTTGTTTCATCGTTGCTTTTAAGTTTTTGTGAGAAAAACACTTTGTTCGTAAGTAGAATTATGCTTTAATTTTTCTCTGTGTTTCAACAATCTCTTTTTAAAGGAAAACCTATCCACAAGGGTTGTTGTGGAGGAAACTCTGAAGGATAGGAGCCTTCGGTAGTTTTGGTGCAGACATGATGATAGGGTTGTCATGTTTGGGTTGACAGTAATGGTAGGAGCATTACAGTTGAAGTAGACCGGATGGAAGGTGCATCTTGTCTAGGTCAAATCAGACAATAGGGGCATTTGGTTCGGAGCAACTGAATTGAGACGGTGGTCCATTTCAGTTGGTGCATTTGTCTGTGGACAAAGTGTAGACACTGGGTTACTAGAGTGAACCTAAAACTCTTGGAGATAGTGAAATATTGAGTGAGACTCAAGGAGTGGACTACTCGAGCATTGGGGAACCACTATAGAATTTTTGGTGTTGTTTTAATTGCTTATTTCTTAACTGAACTTAGTTTCTAATTGTAAAAATCGTTTAAAGCTCAAAGTTCTTGTTCACTCCCCTCTCAAGCAATCACAATCCATCAATCTGGTATCAGAGCATTAGGTTTTTCTAATTTGATTATTGTTAGAAATGACTACTTTTGACAATGAAGGTCATAGTGTCCATCGACCGCCTTTGTTTGATGGTTCACATTATTGTCACTAGAAACTAAGGATGACTGTATTTATTCAGTTAATTGATTTTTAGCTTTGGAATGTTTTTACTGAGAAGACACCATTCCTTGATAAACCTTATGCTCAATGGACTGATGATGAGAAGAAGTTTTAGCATTTGAATGTTAAAGGTATGAATATCCTTTTCTATGCACTTTCTCGTGATCAATTCAATAAGGTTTTTGCATATAATACTGCATATGAGATTTGACATGCTCTAGAAGTCTCTAATGAAGGTACAAACCAAGTTAAAGAGACTTAGATTAATCTTCTTGTGCATCAATATGAGCTATTTAGAATGCAAGAGAGAGCCCATTTCTGAAATGTTTTCTAGGTTCCTTACAATTGTGAGTGGTTTAAGAGCTCTTTGTAGGGAAAGTTTTGAAGAAGTGCTTGTGAGGAAAATTCTTAGATCCTTAACATTTGAATGGAAATGGAAGACTATTACCATTGAAGAAGCCAAGGATCTAAGCACCTACATATTGGACAAGCTCATTGGAAATCTTTAAACTTATGAAGTTGTTCCACTTTTACACAACACTTGTAATTTAATTCTTGTAAAAATTGTGTGTGCAAAATATTTTAATTCATCGCAAGTGCACGGGTTTAGATATAGCTACTGTGCAAGTACGGGTTTGTCTACAAGGATTAGTTTTGCTTGGTGTTTAGCTAAATTAGTGTATTCAATTAATGGAACAAGTGATTAAATATCTTTTAAGCAATGTCACAGTTGCTCTGTTCTAATTAACCATTAGGATGCTCTTTAAATACCTATTGCATCATACTTTCTAGAGAGTTCTTTCATTAACTTTTAATTTCTTCACCACTTAGAATATTTGGATTTTTAACTTAGTCTTTTAGTAAATGATTTGAATTTTACATTGAAATATTCTATCTAGTGAATTTTACTTCCAAATATTTAATTCTTCTTAAGTTTTAACATTATGCACTTCAGTTTGCACAAAATTTATTGTTTTGCACAGAGAAAGCGCTTAACCCTCAAGCTAGCTCATGGGTAAATGTCTTCACCCTCGAACTTACTCAAGGGTTGTGCTATAATTGTGAGTTTCAGATATAAAAATAGTATGATTTGAATTAGCTAAAACTTCTCAGAGTTGAACACTTATATTTTTAGTCTTTTAAGATATTTTAAAGCACAACAAACAACACAATGTAGGAAATACAATACAATACGAACAACTTGTAAAGTAAAAGTGCAACATTCAACATCATAGTAAACCTAAAAACATAATCTAATTACCATAGCCAAGTTGATAAAGTGAGTGTTTGTAGATTCGAGTGTAAATATAAGGGTAAAGTAAAAAAAAATAAAAATGGAAAGAACACCTAATGCTTCATTGTAATTTCTTCCTTCGAAACTTGCTCAGGCTAGGAACTTCTCTTTATCTTTACTTCCGATCCACCAGGTCGTCAATCTAGTAGGCATTCCTTTCGATCTTTGTTCCACTTTTACACAACACTTGTAATTCAATTCTTATAAAAATTGTGTGTGTGAAATTGTTGACCCCATGCTTAAAAAAAAAAGTTAGGGGGGATGGAGCCGGCTTGCCGCTGGCAAGCCGCTTCAAGGAAGCGGCACCCGGACCCCAAAAACCCACATTTGGTGAAAAGTTGGGGGGATAGAGCCGGCTTGCCGCCGGCAAGCTGCTTCAAGGAAGCGGCACCTGGATCCCCAAAAACCCACATTTGGTGAAAAGTTGGGGGGATGGAGCCGGCTTGCCGTCGGCAAGCCGCTTCAAGGAAGCGGCACCCGGATCCCAAAAACCCACATTTAGTGAAAAGTTGGGGGGATGGAGCCGACTTGCAGCCGGCAAGCCGCTTCAAGGAAGTGGCACCCAGATCCCAAAAACCCACATTTGGTGAAAATGATCGAGGGAACAGCCGGCTTCCGCCTGCCACGTAGCGGCTACCGGTTGGCTACCCAAGAAGGCAAGTCGAATCAATCAGAAAATACGACGAGATTTAATCACGTAAATCTCGCAAATCCGCTAATTACACGGACTGCGTAATCAAGCCGGAATCACGCCGCCTTCCATCTTCGGGTGCCCCCAAAGAAGGAAGGAAACCCCTTATAAAAAGGGCGGCCCCCTACACCACCGAGCAGGCTCAGAAATTGCTTGGAAGAGGCTGGATTTTCGGAGAGAGAGGCTTGGATTTCCAGGAAGGAGAGGCTGAAGATTCCGAAACGGAGAGGCTTGAATTTCTGGAGCGAGGACTTCCGATCCCCGACGACGCCTTTTTGCCGGGGCCCTGACGCCTTTTCACCGTGCCGGAGCGAGGACTTCCAATCCCCGTCGACGACAACGCCCCCTACAGGTAGGCCATTCCATCCTCGCCGTTTTACGTATGCTTTTTACGACGTTTTATCGAGTCCCAACCGCATAACGCCTTCCTTGTGCAAGGGGACGGCTGGGGGACGGACCCGGATATCATTCCTTCGGAAACACGTCCGAAGGTACCGGGGGCTGCCCTCCTGGCCGGGTTAATCCACCCGGCCCGGTCGTGCTCAGTTTACGCGCGACCCTTCTGTCGGGTCTTTTTACGTGAAAACTCAAAAGTTTCCCAACAAGCTTTACAAGTTTTTATCCGATCCCCACATGTCCTTTTTGGAATCCCGGAAAAATTCCTAGGATGACGTCCCCGGCAAGGAAGTCGGCGGTGGCCGTTCGGGTGTACAAACACGTACAACTCAATGGTGCCCGTTTCTTTCCCGCGAGGCGTAAGTCTACCCTCTCGATGCCCCGAAAAGATTCCCGGGATGACGCCGCCGGCAAGGAAGCCGGTGGTGGCCGTTCGGGTGTACGAAACGTACAATCCGACGGTTTCCATTTTTTTTCTGAAAAACGTAAGCCGCTGGCAGGCCGGTTCAAGGAACCGGCTGTTGCCTCCCCAAAACCCCCATGGGTGCAAAGGAATGGGGGAAGCAGTCGGCTAGCCGCCGACAGGCTGGTTCAAGGAATCGGCTGCCGCTTCCCCAAAACCCCCATGGGTGCAAAGGGATGGGGGAAGCAGCCGGCTAGCTGCCGGCAGGCCGGTTCAAGGAACCGGCTGCCGCTTCCCCAAAACCCCCATGGGTGCAAAGGGATGGGGGAAGCAGCTGGCTAGCCGCCGACAGGCCGGTTCAAGGAACCGGCTGCCACTTCCCCAAAACCCCCATGGGAGCAAAGGGATGGGGGAAGCAGCCGGGTAGCCGCCGGCAGGCCGGTTCATGGAACCGGCTGTCGCTTCCCCAAAACCCCCCATGGGTGCAAAAGGATGGGGGAAGCAGCCGGCTAGCTGCTGGCAAGCCGGTTCAAGGAACCGGCTGCCGCTTCCCCAAAACCCCCATGGGAGCAAAGGGATGGGGGAAGCAACCAACTAGCCACCGGCAGGCTGGTTCAAGGAACCGGCTGCCGCTTCCCCAAAACCCCCATGGGTGCAAAAGTATGGGGGCAACAGCCGGCTAGCCGCCGGCAAGCCGGTTCTAGGAACTGGCTGCCGCTTCCCCAAAACCCCCAAGGGTGCAAAGGGATGGGGGAAGCAGCTGGCTAGCCGCTTGCAAGCTAGTTCAAGGAACCGACTGCCGCTTCCCCAAAACCCCCATGGGTGCAAAGGGATGGGGGAAGCAGCCGGCTAGCCGCTGGCAAGCCGGTTCAAGGAACCGGCTGTCGCTTCCCCAAAACCCCCCATGGGTGCAAAGGGACGGGGTAAGCAGCCGGCTAGCCGCAGGCAGGCTAGTTCAAGGAACCGGCCGCTGCTTCCCCAAAACCCCCGTGGGTGCAAAGGGATGGGGGAAGCAGCCGGCTAGCCGCGGGCAGGCCAGTTCAAGGAACCGGCCGCCGCTTCCCCAAAACCCCCCCATTGGTACAAAAGAAAGAGGGAAACAGCCGACAAGCCGCTAGCTGGCCGGTTCAAGGAACCGGCCCCCGTTTCCTCAAATCCCCATGGGTACGTATAAAAGGGGGAAACAGCCGGCAAGCCGTCGGCTGGCTGGTTCAAGGAACCGGCCCCCGTTTCCCCAAAACCCCATGGCTGCGCAAATGGGTGGGGAAGGCAGCCAACCAACCGCCGGTCAACCGGTACAAGTAGCCAGCTGCCGGCTCCCCAAAAACCCATCCTTTTCTCCCCTATTCACCACCGGATCCAATATGGATCCCCGTTTTGTTCAATTCCCATCTGTTTATTTGATTCTCGTTTATTTTCACCGAAAGGGATACGGTTATCCCTCTAAACACTTTGGAAAGTCTTCCAAGGTGAGGCCATACGTGGCCGGATTGACTATCATGTTTTCTGTTTTAGTGCTGGAGAGAGGCCGGGAATGCCTGGGCTGTCTGGGGGTGCCTAACACCTTCCCCAACAGTACCCTGAGCCCCGTATCCAGTTCTCTCATGTTACACGAGTTTACGTGAATCCC
>JAMKPZ010002551.1:0-52228 GCA_024699675.1 Amphibolis antarctica
GTAATGAGATATTTTAACTTTAATAATTGTGAAGAATTAAAGTTAATAATTTTACAAATAATGTTGAAACTGCATAATAAATCATAAAATAAAAATTTATGCATAAAAACCTAATCAGTAATAATAACATATAAGAGTTTATTGTGTATAATAATTTATGCATAATAAATCGTTAGTTTTTTTGAATTGATTTCGAATTAAATTTTTACGTAATATCAAATTACATTTACGTAAATTTAGTTACACTTACATATATATAAATAAAATATAAGTGAAGTAAAATGTTGGAAATAATCTTACATTAAATAAATAAAAACTAAACTTTAACGTATAAGGATGTTTTTGTATCACATAAATAAACTACAAATAAGACGAAATGCCAGAAATAATTTCACATTGAGTAAAGTTAAAAACTGAACTTAAACTTGTATATACATAAACACTTGTAAATATGTGAATGAGTTATAAATGAGGTAAAAGTGTTGAAAATAAGTAGTTTTACATTAAAATGAGTTAAAATTAAAATCAAATTTTACATACGTTGATTCTGTTTATTTATCACTAATCAATTTTAAGGGAGTTGATTTTTTTGTGACATTAACAGAAAATTTTTCTAGTGGTATGGGTTCGTTGGAGGAAGTTTTAGTGGTGTTTGGAGAAAATTTTGGTGGTGTAGATGAAGTTTCGATGGTTTGGAAAAGAAATTTTGTTGATGAAGAAATTTTGGTAGTGTAAAATAAGTTTCGATGGTATTTAAAAGAAATTTTGATAATTCATGAAAAAATTCGTAGAGAAAATTTAAATCATTTGAAGAAAACATTTTAGTCTAAAATTTACCGCCAGTGATGATGTCATTTCCCTCATTTTAACTTAAAATTTTAAAAGTCTTGTTTATCTTTTCACCGAGGAACTAAAGGCCTATCGAAAATGTAGAAACGAGACGAGATTCGATTCGTCGTACAAGAGTGGCAAGAGATCAAGAGTTTGACGAAACAAGGATAAATAAACAAGATATTAAATCATAAACTTCAAACCTTAAATAAAGATTTCCGAAGGAGAGGATAAGGAGGGATATGCGAACTCTGGAAATTTTGTAAAAAGAAAATTTTAAAGAAAATTTTAAATTTTTAAATATTTGTGTATTTTAAAAAATGTAAAAAAAATTTAAAATTTTCTATTATAAGTATAAATTTTTTTTGTCATTTCGTAAGGTCAAGAAAATTCTTATAATTACAAAAATTTCATCATAACGTATTTTTCAAATCTCATGCGTTTTTTGTCTAATCTCCTGCAATCATCGTTAAACTTACGGTTATATAGAAAATATAAAATTATATTTAAAATATTAAAATAAAAAATATTTATAATTTTTAAAAATTAATTTTTTAAAATTTTTACAACATATACCATCTTTAACATTTTTAAATTTTTATTTCTTAAATTTTTAACATGTAAAGATAGACCCTGACATCAAAAAAAACATTTCCTAAAAACACTTTCCTTTTCGTCTGTGGTGTTTGTGCCTTCGGGAGGCACCCAAAATAGAAAACAGTGCGGAAAGAAAAAGCAAAAAGTGAAATTCTGGGCTTTGATTCTCGAAACAGATAAAAACACAACCTGCATTCCATGCTTCACCTGCGACGGCTCCCAACAAAGACAAGATAAAGTGAAATTCATTTTTTTAAAAGAAATTATATAATTTACGATATAAATTTTTAATATAAAATTTTTAATGTAAATTGTTAAATATATTTGATAAATATTAATATATGTAATTAAGATATATAATAAAAAATAAAAATAGATGATACATACAATTTAAACAAAGGCCCAAGGAAGTTTGCAATGTGGCCGCACTCATAGCTTGCCATCATCTACCGTCGTCACACTTCTTGACATCTGAGGTCATGCTTGTCTTCACTATTGTCTAAGGCTATGTTTACTTTCCAAGTGTTGGAGTGAGGAAAATTGATTTTTCTTTCATTTGTCGGTGAATGATTTTTTCGTGTGCACGTTATCTAAAATTATTAATATTTTATTTTTTATGTGATTTATTTATTATGAATTATGACAGACAGAATTTCTTTTGACTTGGATAAAACTTCCTTTGTTGGATGTTAGAACGAATAGAATTTCCTCTTATTCATGTGAAATTTCCTCTAGTGAATATTAAGATGAATGAAATTTCTTTTGAATCGGGCGAAACTTCCTTTGTTAGATACTGAGATGGATTGAATTTCCTCTAGTGGATACCAGGATAAACAAAATTTCCTCTGACTTGGGCAGAACTTCCTCTCGTGGATATTGAGACAAACGAAATTTTCTTTAAATTAGGCAAAACTTCCTCTAGTGGATATTGGGATAGACAGAATTTCTTCTGACTCAGGTGAAATTTCCTTTGGTAGATACTAGGACAGATGAAATTTCCTTTAGATTGAGTGAAACTTTCTCTACTGGATATTGAGACAGACGAAATTTCCTAATTAAGGTAGAACCTCCTCTAGTGGATATTAGGATGGGTGGAATTTCCTTTGGATTGAGTGAAACTTCCTTTACTAAATATTGGGACAGACAAAATTTCTTCTGAATCAGGCAAAACTTTCTCTAGTGAATACTGGGACAAACAAAATTTCCTATGGTGATACATTTTAACCAACGAAATTTCCTCTAATGGATACTAAAACAAACAAAATTTCTTACTAGTGGATATTAAGATAGACAACATTTCTTTTGGATCAAGCAAAATTTCCTTTGTATAGTTATTTTAATTTAATTGTAAATGAATATTGTTTAAAATATATAAATGTTGATGTGATAAAAGACAATGATAAAATAATAAGAATAAGTTAAGAAATGTAAAGATAGTGATGAAAATTAAAAATACTCTTGAAAATTGAGAGTGACGTGAATGAAATCTAAGACCATCAACTTGTGAATTTTTTACCATACACAGTACAATAACTTTTACATGATTACTAATATACATTACAATGTACATCATATTTATCAAATAACTTTTACATTCTATAATAAAAATTACTATCAGCAAATTATACACCTCAAAAAACGTCCACTTCACCTTACTTAAACACACCTCTAAAACAAACATCTTGAGTGCACATTTGTCTGCACACCATGTTACCACATGTTGGGTGGACAAGGACTCTCCGACCCAATACCCTCCAAAATACATCAAGACATGCAAAAATTTGAGATGCAACAAAGAGAGTTGCGATGAATGGACATGTACAATGGTCGAAACGATTTTAAACTTCTCCCACTACTGCTCCAATCCGTTTAATTAAGTACATCACAACTCTAACATTACACAATACTTAAAATTCAAACGTTAGATAAACAAACAATTCCTGATTCCTAACCCCTGTAGTTCGGTTGGCGAGAGGAATCTTGAATCATACTATTTCCAGCAACCGGCAATTGGCAACACAAACGAATTGATGCACCGCTCTTCCATTTACAAGAATACAAATGAGTATTGCATTCTTGGAAGAACACACCAGCCAATTTGTGATGAACGAACTTTAGTCTTTGTATTTTTTTACAAATAGTGTATTTGTAGAAGAAAATACAAAAATTAAGGCTTCATTTGATATGACTCCCATCTAAATCAAAGATCATTTTTAATGTAATAACAACGTAAGAAATTCCTAAGGCAGCTTTTTCAAAAGAAGCTAAAAAGAATATTCAAAAAGATGTTTTGACTAAAAAATCTTAAATAAACTGGTTTTCTTGCACCCAAAGTTGAAAAAACTCCAATCAAACAAAACTTAAATTTGTTCAACATATCATTCTTTCAATGGCAATAATTTGCAGAAAAAAAGCCTCTGTGACATGCAACAATTTACAGAAAAAAAGCCTTTCAGACATGCAATGGTGTTAATCCTCCGGACATATTAAGGATAAATGCATGACGCATCTAAATGAGATTTCTTATTTCTAATCCTTACCAGTGAGAATCAAACCCTTACCAGGGAGGAGGGCAGTTGTAATCTGTCCATTTTCCCCTTCTTAAATATTTATTAATGGAAAATCATATTTTGCCAGGGGGCAGAACATCAAGTGATTGTCGATTGAGAGTCGGCAAGCTGATAACGCTCCCACAACAAACACTGCAGCTTCAACTTAACGACGAACATTACAGCAAGATTTTCAGGAATGCAAAGATTGGGGCAAAAAAAAATAAAAACCCAGAAGCATGCGAAGTGTACGTAAAAGAAGCTCACGACTGCTTGAGGACTAGCTCATTTACGGTTTCCTCGAGGTTGTTTTCACTCTTGATGTTGAGAACCCAGTTGCGGTTGATCTGTATCCGCTCGATGCTTTGCTTCAATGTTCTGGTCATCCATGGCTTTGATCGGCTTGCGAAGAATTCTTCCACCTCGGTGATCTTCTCATCAGAGGAAAACTAGAAGAAGAAAAGAGATGCATAAGAAAAACTTCTTCTTGTGCCATGGCAGGGGCAAATTAGTGTTATGCCATACCGGTGTCACAACAGAACTGATAAAACGGGTGATTAGAAAGCCTGAGCCCCAAGTTTTGGAGATAAAATCCCAGTTATTCTGCATGAGAACAAGCAGCACTTAGATTCCATGAAGCATATAAGAGTGGTATATACATAACGAGATTCTTTAAAAAGGGGACTGGAAAAGTCCCCAACAGCTCCCTCCCCATCAAAAGACAACCCAAGTAATGGCTTCAAGTGTAGGTAAAAATATGCGTACCTTCAGCCATTGCCAAGCAGTTTCACGTCCTGCTCTGCATATTCCTCCTAGTCCAAAAATCACGTCTTGACTTCGAACCTGATCAAGCAAAAAGAACTTTAACCAAGAGAAAAACGTTCTGGTCCTAAAAACTCGATGTCAATTGCATACCTCGGAAGTCAGTAAGAAGGTCAGAGCTTCAAGAACAATATCTGGATCTTCACTTGATGCCAAAGAGCCTGGTGGTGACACAGAAAAAGGAAATATAAACAAAACAGGGCATTTGCTACGTTAGTTTGGTTTCTTGTATTATGTTGTGCCAGTTGACTTACTTAGAATGCGCCCCTTTTCTTGGCTAAGGTCCGTCTCCCTATAAATCCCTAGCAACGATTCATAACAAGACCTGTTGGACGTATTGACGGACCGCATCACAGCAACATACGCTGCCTACGAATATGATTTGATAACAATTCATGAATATGCGCACTCATCTGAAAAAGAGTCAAGGGGTTAAAAATTTTGTTCACAAACTTTTCTTGTGTCAGGAGGGAGGAGTGGACTATCTCTATCTTGTAAGAATGCATTAAAGCGTCGCTGTGCCTCCTTTAAAGTTGGATCATGCCCAAATGCTGCAAGAGCTGTTAAAAGTTCTCCTCTCAACATTGCATCCAAGTGGCTCTCACCAGTCTTTGGATCCCACCCTAATTTCCTGCACAGACAAAAATGTCATCAGAAAATTTTGCACTATAAAGTAATCAATGTCATTGAACCGTGAAGTTACATTTATGGAAGAATATTGGTCTGAAACTAGCAGCACTGTCAGCTGTCTCCCTTAGGGATTAGGACAACGTCTGCCTTTGAGACTGAAGGGAGGAGAATTCTTCTAAAAAAGAAGCTGTGGACCATGGTTATAATTTGACCTCTAATGGCTTCCCAAGAGAATGATATAAATCTTGCTAGTAAAACTATCTTCCTAGTGCAGAAAATGGATAGGTCAATGACAGTACATAATGTGAATAGTAACACTAGATAACTGCTGGTATTATTGCCATTTATATCAATTTGAAGTAAAATATTCTCCTGTTAGCCAGTTAGCCAGCTGAAAATGGAAAACAAAATTATCCATTTTCTGCCTTTTCAGGTTCCCCTGTTTCTAGTCATTAAGTACAATCCATTGGCTAAAAAGGAAAAGAGATTTTTCTCATTCTCATTCAGAACTGATGAAACAATATTGGTACTGATTTTGATCAAGCTAACACAAATATGACATGATGTGACATCTGAGATACTACAACAAATATATCTGAGGCATGCAAAACATGAAGCTGGGGTTACAATTACGGATAGTTCATTAACCACCAATGCCATATGTGGCATGTAAAGGTCATACAATGATGTGATGGGACAACTCAAAAAACATGAATAGTTTCACTTGAATGCAAGAGGAACATTCCCAAAGACATTTCCAACATCCTATCTAACCATGGGACATTAAATAATAGAAATAAAGGGGAAGAGAACCGCCTGACACAGGCCACATTGGACTCTGTTAGCAGTCACTCATCTTAATAATATTACAAAACTTCCTTTTTTGAAAAAAAATAATTTTCAAGGTTTGTGCAACTACATTTTGTTGTTCCTTAACACTTCCAAAGATATTCCACCAGAGACGTGGAAATTTTATTGATAAAAAAGAGAGAAATCCTGTGGCTCTAAATATTTCTTAAATAAAATGAAGGGAAAAAATATTTTTTCATAAAAATAAAGGACAAAATCCAAAAATACAATCTTCATTATTCATATTCGCACTAGTATAAGAAGCTTAAAATATTCCAGACTAGTTGAAATTTACCACTTAGAAATACATTGCAGCTACTAAATATGAGTGACCCAAATACATTAAAGCATGATGCAAACTTACACTGCTGCAAATTGGAAAAGATTGCTGAAGAACTTTTTAATATTGCCTGATAACTCAGAAGTGACGTCAGCTGCAATATTTGTAATTTTATGACCTATCTGTTAAAGTACAACGTTGAGTAAACAATAATGATATCAGAGTCTTCAATATTTATTTGGCAGGAAGTCAGGTCGTTGTTCAAGCAAGAGCTTACAGTGATTAGATTGGATAATACAGTATAATCAAGCTCCTCCCTGTATGAATACAACAGCAAAAGAAAAGATGACAGTGTTTTCTTGCCAGCCATGCAAAGTGCAAATGAATCATCCAAAATTCCTGTACAAGGATACCGAAAGGTCAATTCTGCAATCAGCAAGAAATAAGAAGGTAACGAACAAATAAAGTGATAGTGAACATTACCAAATCTGTCTGTTGGAGATAACCAGTTGGCCTCAATTGCTCGTCCAAGTCTTTTTGCAAGTTCATCATCATATTTAACTCTATAAAATCCAGTCTGGTCAACATTAACTTTGATCCAAGAATCTTCAGTTATAGTACATTTGCTTCTGATGAGATCTTTTAGATCCAGCTTCTCAACCTTTGCATTCAGCAAGATGTTTTTACGGACATCATATGAACAACAACATAGGGTCACAGGAACAATCCATTGTCCACTCCCTGAGGCCCCACTTGATAAAAATTGTGACTGGAACGAAAATGAAATCATAAATTTTGTGGAAAAGTCATTTTAAATAAGAGATATTCTGAAATTATTTATGTAGTTATTTTGTAGAAAGGACTATAGTTAGAATCAAATCTTCCCAATAATCTTGTAAAATGAAGTTGCTTGAATGAAAATGAAGCACCAAAAGAAATCTACATAAAAAAGCATCAAAATACAGCATCAAATGAAGGTCCTGAATATTTAGTTGTCTTTGAGGATTGCATGACGTAAAGTTATTTTAGTGATAGGTACCCATGATATTCACAATGGCACTCGCTCACTCACTAACTGCAAGGACACTTTCTGAAAGAAAGGTAATATGTTACTGGTCCACGCGGAAAAGGGGAAGAGTAACATGTCCATGAATATGTCATGTACAATATGTGATTCCAAAATGCTGAAAAATCAAGGTAGTATTATTTACTAATAAGCAAGAAAAGATTTAAAGCATGTCATAACCAAACTATGCAGTAAATGCTTCCATACTACAAATCAAAGGAGTCTTCTCCAGGAAATGCACATTCAATCTCAAAGCCTGCATACTGAGTAGCAATAATAAGAGAAAGGAAATGCAAGTTGCTAGAAGAACCTGCTCAAATTCCAAATCATTGCCCACTAGTTTCACATAGATAACAGGATAACCCAATTGTTTTGTCCAAGAATTCATGAGCATTTTGACTGGTTCACCAGATTCTTCCTCGAGGACAGCCCACAAATCTTCTGTCGTTGCATTTGAGCAAGCAAATCGTTTTATATATGAAGCCAGTGCTCTCTGATTAAAAGGACATGAATGATAAGAAATTGTTCTAGAGGAAGCATAAATGCAGTCAAAAGGATTGTTGGCAGAGTATACCTGAAATGATTCTGCCCCAAGATAACTTTGTAGCATTCTAATAACAGATGCACCCTTTTTATAGCTAATGGCATCAAAGATTTCATCTATCTCAGTAGCATGATTTATCTCCACCTGAGATTATATAAATTAGTTGCGAAGTTTTTTGATCATCACAACAATTGAACTTAAAGAGGAAACACGATGAATACATATGGTAGAATTGTGGATGCCAGCTTGCCAATGTGAGAGTGGGACAACATAAATGGCAGGATAAAAGGAAAACTTTGAAGCATGCACACAGCAAGATATGATTTTCATGGTTTCAGACCCATCAAATTTGAAACAATTTAGTGGAGTTCTGAGCAACAGGCACTACCACACTTGTAATGCACCAATGTTTTTCATATCAGTTTGGACTGGGTAAAGGCAAGTGATCTATGATGAAATAAAGGAAACCCTTTAACTACTATATGAATTTGCAAATTATTCTACAATATTTTTTCTTAACTAGTTCCAAATATAAGACCAGAATGACAAGCACTTGGATATCACTCACCAAGAATTTTATACAGTAGCAAAACAATGTATCTACTTGCTTCCTAGAATGTTGTGTTGCTGATGATCATTACATGGTTGGCGTTTCCATTTTCAGAATAGTACCAGTGCATCATTTTATGAGTGCAATACCCTACTCTAAACCTTGAAAATGCTATTGCATACATTGGTTTTTATCTGTAAACAATTCAATTCTGGTTTAAACACTTCAGAATCAAGTCTATGAATAAACTACCCTTAACAGTTCATAACATTACTGTATAATGTCTTCCCATGCCACATCTGTTGAACTTTGATGATGGAAATCAACGAGCTCAATAGGTTTATGATGTTAAATAAAAGGGTTAAATTAAAATGAAAAAAACATCTTTTAAAGATTTAGACAAAAGTTGTGGGAAAATGTGCAAGTAACCAAGGCAAAAAGCGATCTCAGGTCAACACTCCTTGAAAGTGCCTAAGTTGAGAAACAAAAAGCAATGCAATAGTTGTCCGCATGAAGTAATACAACAAATGATATTAAACTAAATGTGTAACTTGACAATAATCGTCTATTCATTCATCTAGATGGCAATATAATCAAATGATATAAAATTACAATGCACCAAAGGTATAATATCAAACAACATATTTATATACAGGCCTTCTAGTTATACTATATAATATTCAATATTTAAAAAATTCTAACATCTAAGTAGTATTTTAGTATTATATATAGTTTCTATTGCATGTGTATGGATAATAAAATGTGAATACATTTCTATGTACCTAGAAATAACAAAACATAAAAGCATTTATTTGTATGAAAAATTGGAAAAAAAAGATAGAGATAAAGGAGAAGAAAAGAAAGTTAACAAACTAAACACCAAGAATAGACAAAGAGGATATAGAAATAGAGTAGAAGAATAAAAGAAGAAATTATCTTAAGGATTTAAAAGAGAAACTAAAAGTATAGAATACAAGAGGAAAATAAGCTAACAAAAAATAAACAAAAGCACTATTAAAAGTATCAAATTTTAGTAAGATGACTAGGTAGATCACCTAATTGAATCCAATCGCTTGAGTACTTGTTAAGGTAGCCCTTTTTGCTTGGCTTGGTCCAATAGCTCAAGGCAACAAGGTGACTAACCTTGATAACTACACTGGGTTTCATAGAATGGAATCAAACTAACTACAAAGTTGGTGTACAAATGGTATAAAATGTACAAAGGAATGAAGCAAGAATATTTGCAAGAATGAATGTAGTCCTTACCGAGAATTTCTATTAAATTTAACCATTTGTTCAAAAATGCATTAGATTCCAATAATAACATGTTACCTTAATATTGAATGTTGACACATGTTACCAATTTTTTACAAGCAGATGTTTAATTTTCAATTTATTAACACAACATCAATATGAAAGTTTTCAAATTTTGTCTATTTTGCAAGACAAAACCAACATTTGAAACCTTCCTTGTGACTCTAAAAATAACCATAACAAGAAAAATTCATGACAAAAATTGTACTAAAATATAAGAATATGTTATAAATGTAAAACTTTTAAATACCTGGGATCTATAATAAATAAAAATCGTAAAAATATAGAAAATGTAATTCATGAAGATTAAAGTAGGATGGATGAACTAAAAAATACTTCTATAGTGTTTTTGATAGAAGAATACCCTTAAAATTAAAAGAAAAATTTCATAAATTATTGTTCGCTCAACTATACTTTATGAATTAGAATGTTAAGTTGTAAAGCATGACTATATACAAATAATTAATGTTGTGAAGATGTGTATACTTTGATAGATGAGTGATAATACTATAAGAGATAAGCAAAAAAACAATTTTAATTGATTGAGATGGTCTGGTCATATCTATAGGAGGCCAAAGAATGCATCAGTTAGGAAAAAGGAATTAATTTAAGAGTAAAAGAAACCAAAAGAAGTAAAGGAAGGACTTTAAACTGCTTGGTTAGAAATTTTGAAAAAAATTGAATTTATGTAATTTAACTAAATATTTGATCATTGATAAAAATACATGAAAGAAAAGAATTCATATGGTTAACTTTACGTAATGGCATTATGATTTGGATTATTGTTATATAAGAATATGTAAATTAGTTGTCTAAATTAAACTTCAATCAGAATTATCATGAACCATAATCCATCAGATATCAAAGATGCATAATTACAGAAAGGTCATAGAACAATAGAAAATTGAGCTTCTGAAGGAGAGTAAAATTAATCCTAGTATGTTCTACATTCAAAAACTTGTATGATAGAAACCTTACTACGTGCCTACCTCAATAGGGTGTGATTCTGCAAGTGCATCAAGCTTAAGTCCCGCAGTAGTTTGATCAAGAAACTGAGTCCAACTTTTCCACTCAGGAAATAACGAATCATTTGCTAAATAGCTAACCTGAAAAAGGCAATCCATAACACATAAGCTAGAGTGGTTAATGGAATAATACTTTGTAAGAAACGGGGGCAAAATTCATGTACCCATGTCGCAAAACCCTCATTAAGCCAGAGATGTGTCCACCACTCCATTGTTACAAGATTTCCAAACCACTGGTGTGCCAATTCATGCGCCACAACATTTGCAACCTGCAACATTGTAAGAAATTCAATTCAGTTTTCAATTATAAAAGGCTCTATTAGAAAAAATCATTGGTGATTTACATTGTTCAAGTTAGTGTGTCATAAAAATATTCCTAGTTTCCTCCATAGTCCATGCATGAAATCAGATGTGATTGCAGAAAATATTTTTGCATAATTTCTTAGATAATTTACCATGAGTGGTATATAATTGAGGTCGTGAGATTACAGAGAAAGGGAAAAATGATCTATTGTAAAAGTACATCCATATATATAGGGAATAGTTAAATGGATCCCTAAATGGATATCCATTTAGCTAACCCCATAACATAACACTCCAACAGAGGCAAACCAAAACTTTTAGCAATGAAGAGACCAAAAATTTTAAAAATATGTATAAGACCATGAAATACAAAGAAAAACTAAAACATGCATTTGCAACATTTAAAAATACGAAGATCATCACCCGTTGTTTATAAGCAGCTGCTGAATGACGCTCATCATAAAGCAGAACTATCTCACGATATGTAACTAAGCCATAGTTTTCCATAGCTCCAGCAGCAAAATCAGGGATGGCAATCATATCCAATTTTGGTAGTGTATAAGGTGTATCAAAGTAACTACAATGTGAAAAAAAGAAAGGTGAATGAAGTTCATTTGAGCTTTGCCTTTGCATCAAAGATTGCATAGCCTAGTGGAAAATAACTTGATGAAATAAAATGTATCTGACCTTTCATAAAGGTGAAGAGTCTTCACAGCAACATCTAAAGCAAATTTTCCTTGATCACTTTTACCAACTTGAGTGTATACACGAACGCTGGTTCCTGGACAAACAAGATGAGTACAAAAATTGGTGTTAATTTTTCTTTTTATCTACTTGATAAGTGGAAAAAGGAAATTAAAAATGTTTTTCAAATTGTACCACTAGGGGATTGCCCTTCAACATAATCAAACAAACCAACAACAACAGCAACCAAATAAGTAGACATGATTGGTGACTCTTGGTAGCGCACAGTCTTCATAGTGCCATCAATCACTTCTTCAGCAACAGGCATATTGGACAATGCTACTAAATCACAAGGCACTACCAGAGTTATCTTGAATGTTGCCTGCTTGGAGGTTACTGAAGTTTCAGTAAGTTTATAAATTAATTGATATAAAATGAAAGAAGAAATAACAGCAAAACCATCTATCTTTGTTACCAATATTATATTGTGTATCACCTATCCACAAGTAATTAGAGTTGCAACATGATTATTAAACAATCATACAAACATAGAAATAAGCATGTCGTTAAAGGGAGTTAATCTGTCACTAGAACATAATCAACCTGATAAATAGAATTATAAAAGGAAGCATGATTGAAATAAGGAAGCATCAAGTCAGCTATGCAAATCACTTTCAATTTCGCTGATCTCCACAAATAAGTAATCCTTGGCAAGACCTTCAAAGTTTTCGTGTCAATTTTTTTTCAAATAGAAGTCAAACCTTGGAAACCATGTGGTTGGCATTTCAACGACTTTACCCACGTTACCCAAACCACATTTCATACACCAAATGTAATAACCCACTTTTTCTTATATATGTATATATATATAAGAGAGAGTGGGAAGATGATTTAAGGATTGTTATGGGTGATAGTACTATGCTATCTTAACTTACCAAAAAGTTATAATGGAAGAATAAGAAATATTAGGAAAAGATAGAGAGGGGAGGAGTCCCACCTGCATTCCCTCACGCCCCTTTTCTCTCCCTAGGGCTGGCGACCAGGCAGCTTGAGAAGGGGATTCCCATGGGTTTTGTTGACGGAAGCAGCATTGGAGGACCCTAAATCAAGATCTAATGGCAGTAAGGTTGTAAAGGTTGGCATGATTTGAGAAAGACAGCACATGATAGCTCTTCTCTGTTTCTTTACCACCCGTAGGTGGAGAGGAGAAGAAGGGATCCTGCGAGGGTGGTCAGCTGTGAAAGGGAGGGAGTTCTGACCTTCACTCAGGTAAGTACTGGTTGCCTTACCTACGCAGTTTTGGTGCTATAGAAAGGAAAACATGGAGTAGTTGTGGGGATGATGATGATTGAACCCAGAATTTTAAAAAGGGGCTTGAGAAAGCTCAATGAGGGTGAGGTGAGGGAGGCAGTTGGCTGCCTTTCTTCGGCCACTAGTAAAGACAAGAGAAAGAAGGGCTGTTGTAGCCGCAGACACACTCCCTGTTAGGGGTTTGGTTAGATGATTTAAGTTGTACAAGACCGGTCGATTAAGGGGTGGTGTGCATCATGACTCCAAATCGGCTGGGTAGTGAATTATTTGGCTGGTTTCTGTGTAGATCAGCCCAGTGTTTTACCTTAAAACAGTTCAGCCATTAGTATAGTGGCGGACAGTGGGCGGTTTGTGGGACATGAATCGACCCTAGAGAATGACCCTCTCGAGTGATGAGTTAGTTTTAAAAAGGGAAAAGTTAGTTGTGAAGGGGAAAAGTTCAGTTACAACAGATAGGAGTTATTTGTGCATTAATTACATGTCTATTACCCCTGCTCTCTATGTTTTTTTGTTAACAGAAAAATTGGCACAACCTGGGAGCCGGACTGGAGGTGGTAACTAGAGGGGATTGCTGCAGTTGGATCTGAATTTGCTATCCTACAGGTTGCCAATCGACAGCACTTAATGGATTTTTGAATGGAAAGATTTGCGCGCGCTCGTTATCTCTGTTTTGGAGTGTCACTACAACATTTGCTATTTTGTTTTCTGGATGTCGAAATCTCATATGATGTTTTGCATGTTTTGGAAAGAAGAAAACCAACCTTGTTGTGGGGGAGTACTTCTAATGCTATGATGGTGTAGTGATACTCTTAATATTGTAATGGTTTGCATGTCTTAAGCAAGACTTCTCCTTGGACCGAACTGAACGGGATATTTAAACTCATTATCCGCTTATAAATTAAGTGGGACGTGACACCAAACGAAATTGAGAATGAAGAAGCATGACAGCACATTTGTAGTTGCATATGTAGAATGTTAACATCTTTCACGAAAGAAACAGGAAATTCGACCTTAACAGCAGGTTCATCCCAGCACGGGAAGCAGCGCCTGGCATCCGCAGGCTCGAACTGAGTAACGGCCATGTTTTTAGTTTCCCCGTTGTGCTCGTACGTACTGACAAACCAAAAACGAACATCCGTAACTAAAAAAACGCATTTCATCAATAGAAAAGGAGACAATCGAACAAAAAAAAAAGAGGAAGCCACAGTGGTACCTCCTATAGAAGCCTTTCATCTGATCATTCAGAGTCCCGTTGAATCCGATCTCCAAAATCCCTTCCCCTACCGGAATCTCCACAGCGAATTCCAGCACCAAAATCTCGTCCTCCCCGACATTCACGACCTCCGACGGCTGTAACTCCTGGTCACCGACAAGATCAAACACAAAATCAGAAGAGAAAACAAGTAGCAAAGATAAGAAGGCGATGACGACGGCGTCAGCAACGTTGATCAAGTGTCGCGATGAAGGGATCATATTACCTGAGAAGATTCAGGAAATCTGTAAGAAACGGATCCCTCGTCGACTGCGAGATTGGCGGAATTGAGGACGACAAACCGCGTCGGCTCAACAACGTCGACCGCGATCGAGACGAAGCCGTTAAAGGTGCAGGCGGAGAGATCGGGGGTGAGGCGGACGTCGTAGCGCTTGGGGACTGCGAACCGGGGGAGACGAGGCTGGCCCTTGAACCTCTCCACAGCCGCCATTTTTTCTCCACTTCAGCTCTCTTCCGCTTCTCGCAAGCTGCTCGCCCCAGCTCCGGTATTTATACAAGCCACCAGAGAACACGATACCTGCTTGTCAAATATTCGTCCATTGTGATAATTTTTAACGTTTCGTGTGAAGCCGATTTTAGTAAATTTCGAGATTTAAATAAAATTGGAGTCGTAGAATTAAATAAAAATAAATTAGTAAAAATTAAATTTAATATAAAAATATTTATGTATTAATTAAAATTAATAAAATTAAAAATATAATTTATTAAAATTTAACGATATGTAATAAAAAAGATCTACTGAACGAAGATAAAGATACGTAATTATGCGAAAACTACTAAACTTACGTGGAACAATAAGTATGATTGATTTCTCTTCAATTCACAAGGAAAAAAGTGAATTCAATTTTCAACCCTCTTTTTATATTTATGGGAGTTGAAAATTAAATTTTTAACCTATTTTTTGACACAAATACTTGAATTAGATGGAATTAAATTCTGCTAATTTAATTCTAACCCATTCTAACGGTACAAATACCTTTTAAAGTTAATTTGATAAATAAAATTAAAATTATACAGTGATTAAAGTGATAAAAATTTATGTATTAAAATTTATTAAAATTTTTACCATTAGAATTGAAATTAACTTAAAACGAGATTTATTAAAAATTTAATAATTTATAATGACAAAAATATCGTTGCGTGCATACATGACTTACGAAAGGTGGTGCGCAGACGTTTTTCATAAATTCACATATTTAAAGTAGAATTTATTTCTTAAAAAAATAAAAAATATTTTGTGGGAGACTTTTACAACACCGGTTGGACAATTTTATCGTTTGGTCTGATCGGAGAATTTACGTCTCTTACAAAATTTTAAAAAAAAATTTAATTTTTTTTTAGATTTTTAAGTATTTATGTATCATGAAAAAAATATAAATTTTTTTATCATTATAAGTATAAATTTTTTTCATATCTCTTAAGTCGAAAAAATTCTTACAATTTACAAATTTTTTATCATAACATATTTTTCATACTTTGTGCATTTTATCTAACTTCTATTGATTATCGTTAAATTCATGCATTATTTCCTACTTGTTGGATTTTTTATATTTTTTTCATGTGTTTTTTATTTCAACTTGTAAATATGGTAAACAGCATAATTTTTTCTCACTTTTAAATATTATCATTTATCGTTCATAGATATTTTAAATCTGCAATATTGCGAATCATATAATTTACTTGTACTTATCATCATCATGCATTGGATAGTCAATTATATATTCAATTTTTTCATAAATCTGCAACATATTTTGTGTCCATAACGTTGAAATGACGTTAAAATTTCTTAATTACATGCCATTAAGGCATTTATTGTAATTGTTAAAATTAAAATTTTATTTCCAATTAACAAAAATACCAAACTCTTGGACATTCCTAGTAAGAACATCAGTGTTTGTTCACTTACAAAGTTAACAAAGTAAGAAAAGAAATCACACAAAGTAACAAAAAAATCAGAAAAATTAAAGATAGTTTTAAAAAACCAAGAATTTGAAAAAAAGTATCAAAATTTAGACTTTAATGTACTAAAACAACATAAATTGAACATTAATCAAAAAGCTTTCAACTTAGTGGTACTCATGAAGCTATAACCTTAGACTCCGTTTGTTTAAATTTCAAATGCTCTCATTTTAACTTTGCACGAGCACTTATGTACTATTATTATTATCTAAATTCTTATATATAAATTTTCATCACACAATTTACTATAAGTGTGTTTGAAGAAAACTTTAATCAATTCTAAAAGTTAGATTGAACTAAAGCTGAGAGTTATCTAAAACTAATTTTATGAATAAAATTAAAATTACATAATGATTAAAGGTGATAAAAACTTATATATTAAAATTTATATAGTAATAATGACATTAAAAATGATTTTGAGAATTAAAAAAAATTACCTTTTATCAAACTCAACTCTGTTTATTAAACCACCCTCAACTTTAACTTTTTACAATTGTTGAAATTGACTTCACAGTAAGTGAAGTCGAAAACAAATACATTGTATAACTTATTCACTGGTATATGGTTTCTTTTCATGGATTCATAAAGAGGGAAGAGTTCGCTTCTTGCAAAGATCCAACAGCTTCTGTGAAGAAAGATGTTGGAGTTGTCAAATGCTTCTACATGCCAAGACAAGGTTTTATTATGATCAAAAGAACAATAGAAATGTTCTCCTCCAAGAACTATTCTAATTTCTTCATCAAGCCTATGAACAGCATCATTTATAATAAATGCAAGCAAAACCATATGCAGTGAAAGATTAAATGGGAAAGCTCTTTCAAATACATCTTTTGATGGAATAATTTCATTTCCCCAAGAAAATACTAAGTAACTTGATGAAGCCATCCTCCACAAATGGTTCCATTCCATTCTGGACTCCCAAGCAAAAGCTTTCTCATTCAGGATTTTCATTTTCTTCTGTTTGTAAAATCTGAATGTTCTTCCAACTGTAAAATCTCACTAATGTTTGCATCAATCATTTGAACTTCACCATCTTTTAGAACCACTGTAAATAACTGACGAAAACATCAAGCTGAAAGTAAGATACATTCATGTCACACCTAACGGTCTGCATGAGGCTGAGAATTCACCAAATTGTAAAGGTAAGACTGGGTATCATGATTTATGAAATGAGATGCAAACCAAACAACCCTGTTTATACCAATATAGACCGGAAAGACTATTTCCAGCACAAAGAATAATTGGAAGTACTACACTACAATGAAATCACGAATATAGCCTCAAAAGATGGCTGATGTTGCACGTACAACTGTTCTTGATTACAATAACAATGAATACTGTGATGATACGGATGGACCTGTGGAATCGTTTGAACTCACACTAAAAGAACTTTTTGAGATTTTCCTTTACATCCTACTTCATACTTGGGACATTAAAAAGCAAGAGGGGAATAAAATTTAAAAAATTAATCAAACCAAATATAGAAATGAAGAGGGACCACGTCTAGGGCTAAATACTAGACTGACCCACTAAATACTAGCTACACATTTACATAGAGAAGAGAGGCTTGGAAGATATTTATGCACAGATTGAATCAAACGGAGCTGTTTTGATGTGGTAACTATAGAATTTGACTGATGTTTTGCTTTTGGATGTCACTCTGAACGTTGTAATAGGAAAACAAACCCAGAATTCTCACGGATAAGTGGTGGGGGATCAACGTCCGATATATCTATTTCTGTCATTGACTTGGAAATGTCATCCACTGAAAATGGTATGCTGCAAACATACAAAGAAACATCATGGACATTGTAAAGAGGATTCAAATGCCAAATTTTTTTTAAAATTATTTTGTGAAGTAGGCTTAGTTTTAAAATTTTTGAATGCCTAATCACTGTAGCAGGCCATTAAGTTTTTTTAAATTTTTCTAATGATTTTGGTAGTAGAAGCACCAAGTTTATCCTGTATAGAATGAATTTGATAGTTCAACCACCGAATCCAATTTGATTCAAAAATGCTCAAGTGTTGGACATGTTCTCATATTTTTATTAGAATTTGATTGTCGAACCACCAAATTTATCTTGTACATGACCAATTCAGTGGTTCAACTATCAAAAAATATTTTTAATCGGATGCTACAATAATATCAGTGATTTTTAATGGCCTACTTTACAAAATATTTAAAAAAAAATTAATTTTTTTTTTAAAATGGCAGATTAAAGCTACTGGATTCGAAATCCTTGAAAGTAAGAGGTTCCAATAACACTCACCTAGAATCATCATCCAGCAAGAAAGAACTGCTGACTGAATTGTTTGAATCCTCTTGCATCTGAGTTCTCATACATGAAATAACCTACGATGTACAAAGAAAAGTTAGTTTCATTGAGATTCATAAAAGAAGGGTTGAGAAGATGAGAAACAGATTCAAATTAACAAGCCATGTTATTGTATTAATGCATAACTTACTTCCGAGGAGACACTATGTGTACCATACTTGTCATCCCAATACATTGTACTGATTCTATACAACTGTTGTATGCTAAGCTCCTGTTAATATTACAAAATCACGAAAGTTAATTTTTTCCAGGCAACTGAAAATTTTGGAAACTAAAATTTAGTTTCAAGAAACTCACTGGGCATAAATCTTTTGATATTTCTTTCAAGGTTTTTTTTGGTTTTTGGTGTATAACCTGGATGATCCAAGCAAAACGAGCATGTCAGTCACATAGAACAAAAACAAAACCCTTAAGCCATTACATGGATATGACAAAAGAAAAGGTACCAAGAAACCAACAGCCTGTCGAATGTGTTTCAGTTCCTCCCAAGCTAAACCAGCATACTGCACACCATTCACATTTAAGGCAAATTCTTAAAACAAGAAAGAGAAAAAGAACTGTAAGAACTCATTGAGGATAAAAATGCACCTCCTCAGTTGCTGCAAAGCACCAATGTTCTAACTCAGCAAGCCCTGCTTTCACGTATTCACCATTGCTGAAGGAACAGCATTCACGCCGCAAAAGAAGACTATAGAAAGAAGAGAGAGAAAAGGATCTTATAATTTTAAAAAGAATACCATTTGATGTCATGTGTATATATACAGTATCTAGCTTGTCAATTCCCTAGATGGTACCTATACAACAAATAACAATAATAAAGCAAGTCATAATCTCATTATGTGGAGTCAACCACATGAATCCTTTTCTTTCAAATATTTCTTTTTGTTGAGAAATAAGAGAAAGGAAGATTAGATTAATTTAATAACAAAGATAATGCCTCTTTATATAGAGTCTACAAGACATACAAATTAAGTTTAACCAATGTAGGACTAAACTCATACTCACTAAACACTTAGTATATCATTCACTCTAACACTCTCCTTTAAATTGGAGCATCTGCATCCAACTTGTTACAAGTTTAAAAAACATGAAAACAACATACTTAAAAAGAAACATACAGACTCCTTTTTCCAATTTAAAAGGACATGCTTTTTTTTAAAAAAAAGATGCATGCTTGCCACATGTGCATTCTTCTTATTTACTTCCCTTCCTCTTTGACAGATTGTTTGCTCCCTGTCTCACATTGCCATCTGCAACCCTAATGGATTTTATGAAGAGTTTAGCGAGGGAATCGCTAGATTAGCAAGAGGATCGTTGGATCTGGAAAAAGGATCACCTGCAAACATCGAGACAAGTCGAAGGAGAGCCACTTTCACCAAGCACAAACAGATCAAGAGAGAAAAAAGAGCCGCAGGAGCTATGCAACAAGAGAAGAGCAACTAGAAGGGGTTGCCTACATGAGCCTAAGTAGCGAGAGAGGTTTGTGCAAGATAAGGCAACCGGAGAGGTCATTCGTGCTTGAGAAGCAACAAAAAAGCCTACAAACCACAACATCAAAGAGAGTCGCCCGTGCAAGGCACATCAACAGAAAAAAAGGTCATGTAATAAGTTGTGAAAAAGAGGCTAGTGTAGCATGGTGGAAGATGTACTCAAAGAAGGCAAGTAGAAGTCCCCCAATTAGCGAGCAAAAGACCCCCAATTAGCAAGCAGAAGAGTCTCCAAGTTGTACACAAGCGGAAAAAATGTTGTGGTGGCGGTGCAAAGCAGAGAGAGAGAGGTAATAGGGCTTAACAAAGCTTTTGAAGGAGACAAAGAAATTAATTAAGAAGAAGGGGGGAGGTGGATGTCACTCGATTGTGAACAAGCTGAGAGAGAGAAAGAAAGAAAGAAAGAAAGAGAAACTAACAAGTAATAGAGACAGACTAAAACTCAGAGAAGAAAGAAAGATTGGAACTTAAAGAAAGAGAGAGAGATGGTAGATGAGTGGTTAGGAGGAGTTCCTCCTCCTCACCTAAGGTTTTTTTAAAAGGGACTCTCAAAACCTAAGCATTGATATCATGTTGAAAAATAAGAGAAAGGAAGATTAGATTAGATTAATAACAAATATAAGACCTAATATAACCAAATCACTTTAGCCAATTTTCTTTTATCTTATTTCAATAGATGCAACTCCTATTTTCTACTAAATAAAATCATTTTTAGGTTATCCCAAAGTATTATCATTTATCTATCTAATCATGTGAATCTCAGCAACATTAACTTTTTACATATGGTCATGTTTTACAACCCAATATTCAAAGCCATAGATTATAACTAGGCAAATGGTAATTTTATAAAATTTTCATTTAAAATTTAAGAATATCCTCTTATCATACAATACTCAAAGCATTTCTTGACTTCATCCAACCTACTTTAATCCTATAAATAATATCACCTATAATTTAACCATTGTTGCTTATTATAGATCTTAAGTATTTAAAATTTTTTTTATGGATCTCATGGTCATCTAAGCATATATCTTCATTATTTCTATTTTCATTAAACCTACATACCATGTATTTAATTTTCGACCTACTCAATCTAAATTCTTTGGACTCTAAGGTATTTCTCCATAATTCCAATTTAAAACTAATTCTTAAATTACTTTCATCAATTAAATTATGTCATTAGCAAATGACAAACATCAAGGTATTTTTTCTTGAATTTCTTTGGTTATTTTATCCATAACCAACACAAATTGATAATGACTTAAAGATGACTTTTGATGTAAACCTATATCTATTTAAAATTTCATAGTTTCTTCTCTTAAAATTTTAACACTAGTAATTGCTCTTTCATATATGTCCTTTATAACATCAATATATCTAATGCATACTCCTTTTCTTTCTAAAACCCACCACTATAAGTTTAGCACAATATCAATATGGGTACCCATATATTAAGAAAAAATATATTCTAGATCCACTGAACTTTGACACAATATTATTCAAATACATTGAGCTGTGAGATGTTTAGCAAAGATGTCTAGTTTTTGCTTCATCTCAACATTTCAGTTATAACAAGTGACTCTACATCCAAAATCAATGAGGAACAAGTGATTTCTACATTAGGAGAATCTTTCAATCGACACAAATATTTCAAATCAAAAAAACTTTTCACTTTAAATTTACAATCTGTAGAATATGGGTGGGATCACAAAACACTAGTGGTGAACTGAATTCAGCTTATTTGATTTTTTGTCATGGAAAATCAATAAGTACTAGCACTTTGTGATAACTTGGAATCTTAGACACAATTGAAAGCACAGAATCAAGAACATAAGTGAAACATAACACAAACCTGTTAAATAGCTGGACATTGATAAATGAAAATATTTGAGTAAACACCTTGCGGACCAAGTATGGAGGAACCTAGTAAAAAGGAACATTATTAGCAATTACCGTGTAAATCATTTGAATCTCGTGAATCTAATCCCATTTAATTTTGGCAAGCATCACATGATCAGGGTGAAAGATGCATATGTAATGATCAGGACCAGAGGTAAATTGAAATTGAGTTCATAAGCATAAAGCAGAATAGGATGATCTGTAGATATTTTGCATAGCCTTAGGCCCTAGATCAAAAGTGAAAAAAATAGATCACCACGTGCAAGTGTCAGGAGCATTATTATCCATTAGCTAAGTAAATAATGAAAAACTTGACAAAATATCTTTTTTGTTCATTAACTTACAAAGTTTGCCCTCATTGTTTTCAAATAATTGTCAAGACTTTTAACAATGCTCTGCCAGTGAGCAATAAGAGCTTTCTGGGCAGCAACATTTGCTTGGGAGCGTGACCCTTTAACCAAACTTGCACGGGAAGTTCTGGGTGCCTGCAGGTAAAGACAATAACATAAATAAAGTTGTGGCACATCCATGCAGCAGAATCTTCATAAGGCCAGCAATGCTCTTCTTTAGGCAAGCATCTAAATTCTATGCGGAAAGAAAGATGAAAGAGGAGGCTTTGCCATTGCCAGTGCTAGGTATGAGTAGCATTGCAAACTGAAATACCTGTATACATAATCCAAGCAATGGAGATATCTCCTTCTTCAAATTATCCCGTATCATTCCATATATTTTTTCAAGGAAGGCAGTAAGTTGCTGCTTAAAAAGCAAAGCTGGATATTTGGCTTCTACTTGACGTAGATCACTCAAGCCAAGCATTCGACCATTGAGAAGAGAAAATCTAGCACTTTGAGGGGAAGAATGCAATCCCTGGAGATAGTGTGGATGATAGTGAGACTAGCTACCACGTAACTAAAAAGTTAACAATTGTTGATAGATACATTGTTTGAAAATGTTCAAAGTACAAAAAGCAAATACCTGTGTTACTTGGGACATCCTTCCAAACAAAACTGATGCTCTCCGTCTGTGGGGAGTCATATTGGCTGCTCCACTTGCTTTTAATGTACGTTGCAGCAGCAATAACAATGTGGATGAATTTGATAGCCAGTATGATAATGCATCATTGTTATCCTGAACCTTAAGCAGAAAAAGGTATAGATAAACAAGAATAAAAATAGTGGTTTTGCTTTTTTTTTTCCTAGCTCAATATAATATTTCTTGAATGGCATGTTAATAATACCTCTATTGCCGAACCGATTGCCTGAATGATACGATCAAAAATGCTAGTCCTCTCAACTTCAAATGATCTCCAATGAAGAAGACATTTATATATGACACAGGCAGCTATAGGTCTCCCACCAGAAAATCCAAGGTCTTCTGAGATGCATTTGATAAGTAGGTCCTGATTCTCCTAAAATGCAGAATAAGACAAAATAAGCATAAATTTGAAATAATTTAAAATTAATATATATGGTAATGCACTAATGCTAAAAAAATACCAACAAAAGAATTTTCAAATTATATAAGTACACAAAATCGAAAACAACAGGTACCAGTTGCTTCTCGTTGAGAGTCTTCTGTGGCTTCTCTTCACTCTCTAGTTCCTTTACATTAGAGAATGATGGTATCAAAGCCTGAAAAGACAATTTTTGTTTTCCATTCCATTAATGAATGAACTCTGTATGCTCCCTTTTAAACATAAAAATATTATCCACTCACCAATGCTTGGGCTGCTTCGCCATTTTGAATTTTCCCATTATCTGGTGTTCTCTGCATCATAAAAGAGCATCCAATGTATTAATATTATTGCAATTATGGTGCCATTTTTATGCACATGCATGCGATCCTAATCATGTGTGTGCATGTAATCAGTTAAAACCCAGAGGCAAGAAAGATTCTGTGATTTCACAATTACCTGATAAATTGTAGTTTTAGGACGTCCAGAGAGAGCTCTTCCAGTGGGTGATATGGCAAGTGCTTGCTGCCGAAGTACTTGATTTTCAGATTCCAAGTTGGTAACCTTCTCTTCAAGTCTGAATAACACAAACCAAAAAGTTATAGCCTAAGGCATGAATATCATTTATCCTATAGAACATAAAATAAATAACAAAAAATAAACAATTAAGAGATAAACCTTTGAATTGTTTCCTGGAACTGATCAACTTTTCTCTCGGTATCATCAAGCTTCTTGACCAGTCTTCCATTTTTATCTACCAATTCTTGATAAGCTTGACGTGTTTCATTGCTTGAGTTCTTCTCTTGTAAAAGTGATGCCTGGCAATATAATAAAACACATTTCAATGCCATAAACAAATTAAAAGTAGCACCTTAGAATTATTAATAGGAATAAAACAGATGCATGTCATGTCAGAAAGGAGAATTAAAGAGACACTTCACATTACCATATATGCATTAATAAAGGTCAATGTAACGATTTTACTGATGAAAATTATTTTCATAGCCTCGTAGTTGAGCATGATGCTATCAAAGCATATCTAAATATTCCAAACATAACAACTTTTTGTGGTACCACACGTTCACTTCACCATCCAATTGTCATTCACTTACCCTCCTCAACGAGATTCCTCAGCTCCAAAGTTCCTTTCTCCCATTCTTAAATGATGAAATTATTGATCTCTCAATCCAACCCTTAATTTCCTTATCTTCCTTTACTTCCCTTGTGTCTCTTTACTTACTGATTTGTAAGAAAATTTATTTCTTTAAAATAAAATGATTAAAACTACACAGCTCAAATTTTAGTGTAGATCTTCGTGATTTCAAAAATTTAGGAGAACAAACAACTTCTTGGATGGCATTCACAAGAACTACCTTTAGATTTTCGATTTCAGCAGTCAACATGCTGATCTTTTCAGTATCCTCAACTAAAACAGGGGTTTCCTTGATAACTGGTGGGGCTTCTTCAATAGATTTCTTAGCAGCTTCACGTTCTCTGATAAGCATTGATTTTGCCTCCTCAATCTGAAGCTGCATCTCCCGCAAAGCTTCCTGAAGCTTCACAACTTCTTGGGTCTTTGCTTCCTCCAAGTCAGTCTATATTACAAGAGCAGAATTTTCAGAAAAAATAGCATACACTATAAAGCCACAGGATAACAAATGAATTTTGTACACTTACAAATAAATGATTTAGAATAACTGGTCAATTAATCAACTGCAAAACTCTATCTATTCATGTATATATTGAGTTTCAAATATATAGCTTATATGGGTAATCATTCAGTTTGGTTGGGCATGCCTTGGACATAAGACAGGTTTGATTTTGCCAACTAAAAGAAGAATTTGGCCAGTTCAACTGGTAGAGAATAACACAGTTCTAGTAGAGTAAAAGTAAAGACTACAACCACTTACTCTTAACCGTTTCTCCAACTGTAATCGCCACGTTAATTCCTCCACACGTTTTTCAAGCTTATCTTTAGCTTCTTTGAGGGCTCCAGTTTCTCTTGCAGCCTAAGAATGTACATTAAGTTTCAGAATTAACATCAAATATTCCAACATGACCAGAGTAATGGCACAGAACCCAAAATACCATTTTGAGCTTTCGAAGCACCCTCCTTGCAATTCTTTGTCTCCATGCACATTGATATGTGATGGTTGCCTTCAGCAAGTTCTTATAATATGAACAATCTCTATGGCATCGCCATTTAGCCTACAAACAAGAATATATATCATTTATGAAACAAATGAAGTACACCTCACAAGACTTGCAAAAATCCCATAACACTTGTATTGAAATTGGGAAGGAAAAATTCAACAGTAAGCATTTTGAGCAAGTATACTTTATTTTAAATAAACAATATGACTATCTCAAAGCTAGAAGAAATTAACAACTGATGGTACAAAATAACATGAGGTGTTATAGGCAACGAAGTAGAAAAACACCTGAATGATAACTGCTGCCTTTGTTTGCTTTTTGAACCTATATACATTCCTAGCAGTCATTGCCCTTAGTCCTGACTGCAACACTATAGTAGATGATCGAAGTTCTGTAAATGATTTTCTGGAAACATATCGACGCAAATTCTTCTGAATCTTCAATGCTGCCGCTTCACGTCTCAAATTCTCATACATGTTACGGGCCAATCTCCCTGGAATATTACAAACAAAAGAAACCACATAACAAAGTGTTCCAAATCTCAATACTTCAGAATGAAGAGACAATAATAGGAAATAGCCAAACGGATAGCAAGAAGAATAAGAAGAGTTTCACACTAATTGCCACTGAAAACTACTTCATACTGAAATTCAATTTTCTTGTATACCTCTGCAGAAGGATTGTAAATCAATTGTTGCATTGCGCAGCATTAGGAATTCCTGACGAGCAATATGTGTCCGAATTTGCCTCTGAATGGTCCTTGCTGCCCTTCCCAACACTTCAGCTCTTCTTGCATCTAGCTCAGCCATCTGGCCTGCTCTCAAGAAAACTTTGTTCTTGCCAATCTGTCAAAAACAACCCATTAGCTGGTAGACTGACCAAATACCATTTGCATCTTCCAGTAGCATCAGCAATTAAAAATCACTAAGGTGACTACATCTGGCTCATACAATTAACATTTTAAAGTTACCTGGTGACCTTTTAGTCCCATTTTATCAAGAATTTTTTGACAAGCAACTTTCTCATCAGAGCTGCACATCCAAAGAAGAATCCACAAGAAGTCAGCTCAAGCTTATTTTGGTGAATTTCCTGGAAACAAATTGAGCATTGGTGACTTACTTCTCATCCAAAATTTCAGGATCAAGAAGACCAAAACGATGAAGAAATTCATAAAAAGTTTTGCGGGTAGGATATCCGGCACAGCTGATCCTTATTGCTTCAAGGACACCCTATAAAGATGAAGTTTAATAAAAGGATAGATGAAATTGTTTGGCCAAAATAGAAATTATACTCTACTAAACTACATGCATACAAGAATAAATCAGTTCATCTACTTACACCACAGCGTAATTGCTGTATAACATTGGCATTCTCGAAAATAGCAGGTTTGAGGGCATTATTTGGCTTCACACATCTGATGTAATGAGGCTCAGTAGAATTTAATGTTTCCATTAAAGCTTGAAGTTGCAGCTGAAATGAAACATCACATAATTATAATTCACGAAATAAAAAATCAAACTTCATTTTGATTGTCATAAAGTATGCAAAAATGAAGGTGCATACTTTATGATTGTCAATTAAGCCATCATATAACGCATATGCTGTTATTTAAGGAATAATTCTCTTAAATTTTTCCAAGAAAAGTGATACTTTATGGGATATTCCAAGAAAAACATCAGCACTGTGAGAAATGAAATGATACATTGTTATGTTTTTGTTTTCTATGATGGAAAAATAAAAACAGATTTCTTCACAGTGCAACTAAAGTAGGCTATATCTAGATCTTTGCCAAAAAAGTAAATAAATTTGCAACAAAGAAACTGGCAGCTGTCAGCCAGTATTATGTAGTTCATTTGAAATTCATGAGAACTTTTTAAAATTTTTCCACTACTTGCACACGTCAATCATACATAATTCTAATCAATGTGCAATGGATGCAAAGATTGGACTGTCTGAATGGAATAGATTGTGCAAAACACTGAATACGACAATTTATGAGAGAACATTAAGACCATCAACTCTTACACATGTTAAAACCAACAAAGTATTTGGTCAGCCTAAGTTGAGTAGAAATCATGTTTTGAATCACGTCTATTAAGCATCTTGCCATTTAATGCAGGCACCATAAGCCACATTCTGAATCACAACTACTTTGACACCAAAGTAAAGCCTTCCAAATAGTTTGGCATTCAGTATATATTTTGAGTTTTGAAGTTTTACTTGAAAAATAGATATTAGTTCCAACAAAAACAATGCCATCCACCTACATTTGTGATTCTAGTTCTATTCAATTATGTCTTTGATACAATGATGATCACGAAGAAGAATGCAGCAGAATAAAAATGACCAGTCTCATGTCTCATTTCTCAAGTTCTTCATTACTTGCTTTTTCAGGTAACTGAAAGTCCCTCACCTTTAGATTACTATGGAGAAGACTTAAGTTTATATCTCATCTGTGATATTTTTTATCTTATTTTAATAATTTAATTTGTTAAAAAAGAGAATAATGAGATTTCAATTATTGTTTAAGATCAATCTACAGTACATAATCACTCTTGGGCAAGCCATTAATAGACCCCAAACACCATCATTTGGAACCAAATGGCCCTATTTTAATTCAAAATCCTGATCCATGAAAAGCTTGATGAGATGGAACACTGCTTGCGTAGGATATTGTCAACAATGAAAGGAAGATGGAAACAGGCTTTCCAGTCAGCATTTCTGGCTACTTCTATTCCAATCAGAACATCTGAGATGGTACTTTGTTCATGTCGAATTGCATTCACAAATGTGTTGATATGAATCAGAGGTATGATAACTGAATAATGGCAAAAGGTCTTAGTTTCTAGAAGATAGGTAAAATGTAATTCAAAATAGCAGACCTTAAAAATAGAGTGTGTCTACTGGACAGACTGGAATACCAGGCATAGAGGATCAAAATAAGGATTAAGGAAACAAAAGACCATTATCATGAACAAAACGAAATTTAGGAGTACATTTTAATAAATTAGAAATTAAAAAAGAATAATATTCTACCTTAAAGCGTGAACCAATAGAAGAAAATTTGGAAGACTTTGATGTCTCCTCAGGAGGAGGTGGAAACAAACCAGACACAAAGGAGCATTTTGAAGCACCCATTAAATCCTGGTGTTCTGCCACCACATAATCTTTGTTCTTGTCAAGGAAATAATCAGATTGATATATTACCTGGAACATTTTACGGTGATAATGATTAGAGAAATTAGAATATAGAAATAAATTGTATAAAAAATAAGAACCATATTGATGATTACCTCCCCTGCATAATGAGAAATTGTGAAAGCAATACGAGAAAGCTTTGGCTTCACAAACCGCTTGTTATTTTTGAACATTTGGTATAGCTTCTGAGAGAATGTCTCATGTGTCGATCTAGGAAACATGCTGCATTGTACATTGCAAGAATCCTATAGCATTAGCAAAGAAGACTGGACAATTTGTTTCATGCTCCGAGGGATAAAATGTAGAATCATATTAGAAAATAAATATATAGATAACAAAAAATGGGATGCATACCAAGCTTCATCTAGAAGTGCAATTATTCCACCCGGCTTCTGCATAAAGATATCCCATTGTCAATGACTTCTGGAAGCCCAGATATTAGTGCAATATGAAAGAAAAATATAAGTCATCCACGAAGATATTAGTAATGTTCTATTTTTAAATGAACATCTGAGAAAATGTGCAAAAAATCATGAACAGAAATATTTAAAAGGTTCAGCAGATTTCTATTCCTTGAAAGTTGATCTAAGAAATAAAAACTTTCCAAACAATTATTTAAAAATGTTTGTAGAACATATGCAAAACATAAAATACTTTTTGATAGGAACGAGCCTTTGAATCTAGATTGGTTAGCAATACTCAAGTATACTAATAGAATCTGCAAAGAACCATTTTTGTATCCTACAACAGAACAATTTCCTACTTAGTTATCTGACTATATAATTTCTACATATGTGATATTAGGTCTTCTCAATAACCAGCTCTTCTTTTGTTACAAATGCACCTAATGGTTATCATAAAAATAATTTAATTTTGTAAAAAAGATATTTGTTATTTTTTGGCAATGTTCGAAAGACATTTACACTGTACTCAGAAGCAAGATTTTATGACAAAAAGCAAACAAATACTAACTTGGCTTTGAACTGAAACAAATTCCCCTATAAGGATAAATGCATGTATGCCAGAAATTGAATCTCATTCTAAGAATTGATTAAGAAAAAAATCATAATTACATTGCTAAAAGGAAATGTTTCCATCATTTTATAACATTTTTGGAACTTTGAAAAGATGATCATATATATATTAGGGTTTTCTTTAAAAAATTGAGCAAGAAACAAGCACACCTTCTCTATAAGGTCCAGCACATCTTGGTTATCAACAAATTCAATGTAGCTCCAATCTATTTCCTCTTTTGCATACTCCTCCTGCTCCATTTTGAAGACATGCTGCCAATTGGAAAAATTCATAGAGATTCAGAATACAAGTATATCAAACTACTGCATTTTCAAAAGCTTCTCAAAGAATAACAAACCTGGTTAAAGTGCTGTTGTAGCTTCTCATTTGTAAAATTGATACAGAATTGTTCAAAACTGTTTCCGATGCAGTAAACAACAGACAATAATAAGTTTGATGTAAAAGAATCATCAACACATATCAAAATTAACATGCAAATAAACGCTTGCCTATTGATTTTAAAACTTTCAAACCCATAAATATCAAGAACTCCAATCAATGACTTTGAATTTGGGTCCTGCCCAATGGAAACATTAATTTTATCTACCAACCTGTAGAATCATTATGGAAATCATCAAGTAGATAATTAAAAGAAACAATAAAAATACTCTTAGACCAATGTGATATCCAGTGCATATTGCAAGCAAGAAATAAGATAATTACCAATCAAACAAGCGAGAATATAATGTTTTTGCTAAGCCGTCTCTACTAACTATAGCAGATTCTGGATCAAGTGTCCTTGTAATAACTTCTTCTGGTGTAACCATGACACGTTTAATTAAAGCATCTTCCAAACCCTGGGCATCACACCTGTCTCAGAAGAAAGCAACAAACACAAGTTGACGGAAACTCAGGAAGAATGGAATTTCATGGCAAACGACCCTCAATAGATAGCAACAGAAATGACACCCTTTGTACATGAATTTTAAATTGAAAACATACATAAGAAGTTCAGCTGCCGTCTTAAGATGAAACATAGACTTCTCGTCCCTGACAACAGAAGAGTCAATCTCTTTCCCCTTGGCAAAATCAATATTTCCAATATGAAGAATAGCAGCAACAACTCTAAATATTGCATCCTGAAACAACGACAAAATTATTGATAAAGTGCAATTTTAAACATGGGTGTATTTTTGCCTAAGACCCAAAAAAGAAACTGACCTGTTCTTCTTCACTGATTCCTACTATATCCATGGCCCTTCTGGTGGCAAGATATTCAAGAGCATCATCAACGTCATCTAGTTTGTGACATTTAGATTGGTTGAGATAATGGAAATCACTGGAGCTGCTCAACTTATACTTCACAATATCCTGTCCAAATGATGAAATTTGGATTTCAAAGGTCATTTTTCTCAAAGTTAAGTCAACTTGTGATCTAGCTTTGTAGGGTAACAAATACCTGCTCGGGAGCTGCACAAAGAAGATAGAAACAGTGGTAATTTCTCTCTGGGTCATTTATTTGGCAAACACGGGAACGCTCCAGCAAGTAAGTTCTAATAGCAGCTCCAGATATCCTTCCACTCTTGTCAAATTGGATCTCAACAAATTTACCAAATCGACTACCATGTGGTACATGAAATGGAAAGATTGTGGAGTTTGATTGATTATCTTAGTGATATTAGATATTGAAGATGAGGAAAATAGTACTAAAATTGTACAGAGTAGAGCATCAGATGTTTGACTGTATTAAAACATTGGCCACATAAGAGTATGAAACTAACATACAACGTGTGTTTTCTGTCCCAGAAAGTGGGCCAACAGTTACCTAGAATTGTTATTCCGGACGGTTTTAGCATTGCCAAATGCTTCAAGAACAGGATTTGACTGTCATTTTTCATCAAAATGAACTATCAGCAAAAAGTACATATAAAGAAAGGAATCACAAGGTTACATTATGGATTATCATTAATGTGAAAGTATGAATAGATTTTTTATAGACCACGATAATTTATCATTGCAAATTCATTTAGCTGTTTAAGCTTACTTCCAAAACTTGTTGTTCAACTGTTCTTCCTTCAATTCCAGACCGGCCACCAAGGTAGGCAAGATACCTCATGAGCATCTTTGTAGTTTCAGTTTTACCTGCACCACTTTCTCCACTAACTAAAATGGAGTTGCTCTTTCCTTCATTCATCATTGCCCTGTAGATAGTAGTATGTACAAGTCAAATAGGCTCCAAAAATCATGATATGGAATATATAAATTATCACCTATATGCAACATCTGCAACAGCAAAAACATGAGGACTTAATTCACCAAATCCAGCTCCTTTGTACTGTTCCATCATGTGCGTGTCATAAAGATGAGGCAATCTTTGAAATGGGTTTATTGCAATCAAAATATTGCCAGTGTAAGTCTGAAACAAATGAAATCAGAAATCAAACCATGAAGGTCAAAGCAAGAGGAAAAAATATTTCAACAGAAATATACATATATTTCATTGAGTTCATATCTAGAAGACAGGTTTTGCAGAACTCCAGGTTCGTGCAGATATGACAGTCTAGTCATGTCATCAACACCTCCAGGTGGGGCTTCAGTGTCTTTAGGAAAAACCTTAGGTAATTTCGCAATGACCTGCACAAAAACATCAGTTAGAAAAAGTCAAATTATAGTATTGAAAAATAACATTATTTATTTTGATGGAATCGTCATTAGCAAACAAATATTCTGCTTGAATGGCTTTGCAGCTCTGGAAAATTTTAAATTCATTTACAAAGTACACCAGTTATGTATTTCAGCATTTCATTTTCCATAAAATAAATGCTTTTGTTGTTTAAAAGATAACACATGGATGTTGCCATTCAAGTGTTTTGAAGCCTTGTATCAAAGTCCATAGTGAACTTTAAACATTAATGATCATCATTTTTCAAGATGTTGTAAATGTGCAATTGAAAGGTCTGGCAGAATATGTATCAAATTTCAAGGTACTAACTATGTGGGTATGATGTATAAAACATGTTTAGCCTATTTATTTGAAGTTGTTTTTCAACATTGATGATGTTGCAAATCAACTAATATTGTTCCCTAGAAGTAAGTTTCCAACATCAAAATCACCAAATAAACAATGAATTATGATCCATGTCATCTATGAGCTGATAAAGAGGTTCAACTAGCTACGATACAAAATATCACAGATCCTATGCAATATCCTCACAGCAAATGCGTTTACTGATCATACTAATTTCTTAAACATGACACTGTCGAGGTGTGATACTGGTACTGGAGTTCCGTTAACTCTCTGAAGTACCTTTTGCTGGAGTTTCCATAAAATTCTTTCTGTAATGTTAATATATTGTTGGAATCTAACTTAGAGCACAAGCCAACTCTATGGTGTGTTTTGTATAAAACCTAAAATTAAGTATATCTACAATAAGTCCAATCTGAAAGCACTACCTCTTGGAAATCAAGCCTTGCTATGAAGATGAGTTTGGCTCATTCTTTTCAAACTTGGATATGATGAATGTTAAATAAACAAAGATGAACAATTCAACAAAGCTAAGGCAATACCTAACACAACGTATGATTGTGATTGAATTTTGGTTAATAACTTAACATCCAACTCATATGCAATTCTAGGTCCAAACACTTCAATGCCAAGCTCCCCCTCCCCCATGCCAACAATTCTGAGATTCCTTTATGATGAAGGAATCTCACATATTATCAGGTGCATTTTTCTTTTGTCTTTTATTTCCTTGAAGGGACACGTGGCTGCTGGTGGGACTTCCTACAAGTTCTGCTCGTGGTTTGTGTTGGATCTTGGCTCGAGGACTGTCAAGCGCTATGGCTTGGATCGACTCGGGCGGTTGCGAGGTATTCGTAAAGGCTCACTTTTTGTCTATTTTCTCCTTTTATTTGTTGCTTGTTTTTATTTCTACCTTGACTGGATTTTGCTTGTGAACCATTTCATCACTTTGGTTCTTTGCAGGCTACCTCTACCTGATGAATAAAATCTAGAGGTTTTTCTTAAAAAAAAAGAAACTCCCCCTCCCCCATGCTAATTTTTTTTAGTTTTTAACATTCAAATATAGCAAACTAAAAACAATTTTACATTTGTTATATTGATGATATTATGCCCAAAAAATGGCCTGTGTGGTGCAAATGCCATGAATTTCCTTGTAGTAAAATTGGATATTGAGTCACACAAATTTTGGCATGCCATGTTTTGTTTGGAGAAAAAGATTGCAGCTCTATCTTGCAAAAAGAGATGGATTTTTGACAGAATCAGATGGCTAAATGGTTATTCAATAGGATGCAAAGGAACGATGTCCACGTCAGCATACATCAGTTACACTAAGAAACTTTGAATCCAGAGTTGCAAACATGATAACGACAGAAGTTTATCGATATAGACACCATACCGTCTTTCCATTGATGGTTTGCACATGGACATCGTTGCCGCCGATTTTGGAAACCTCCCCATCAATCCAGGCCAAGGCTGCATCCTCAACCCAGACATGAGAACCTACAACGATGTTAACAGGAGAAGCCTGCAACACAAACAAGTCAGTACCCAAACACCGAAGTTCGCTAGCCAACCCCAAAACACCACCATTTTGAGAACACAAAAAAAACAAACTCCGCCTCATCTATCAAAACACTTTCACCACCACATAACAGGCGCGGATTGAACGAATAAGACAGCACGACACCACCACCGCAGCAGTAAAAATTTACAGATACAGAAAGAGAAATTCGCCAACAAAAACGAATTACAACGACGACGACAACGACAACAACAACAATCCACACGCCATAATCCTAAATCCAGCAATTCAATATTCCACCACGCACACAAGCACAGAGAGGGACACCGAAAGAGGAAACGCCGGAAGCAACAACATAAATCCTAGGAACAGAACGAATTTGGGGGAGAGCGTTGGGGAGGAGAGGCGGGGTGAGGCGGCACGTACCATGTGTCATCCGATTGAGACCGACCAGTCCTCAGTCCCCAGTCAGATCGGGAACAAGTGATCGGCCGCTGGCAAAGGAGGCAGCGATCTCGGTGGCGATCCTCCACCTCGCCACCACCTCCTCCTCCCCGCCCCTTCCTCTAGCGGAACAGCAACCTCTTTCTCTCCTCCTCCTCCACCTCCTCCTCCTACGACGGCGCGTCGCCAGACGACGGCTGGGAGTAACTCGCTGCGAGAGGAGCAGCTCTCGCTTCTTCTTCTCCCTCGACTACCACCACAGCGGAAGGACGGGATTAGAATATTGGGTTTTATTGGTGCAATTTTCAGAAATCAGGGAATCAGAAAAGTAGTTAGCCAAGGAATTGTATGTTTTTTTTTAAAAAAAAAATATTATTAAGGTAGATTCAAACTTACAATCTTACATTTTTTATTAAAAAATTCAAATTACTAAGTTATACACCATATATCAAGGAATTGCATGTTCCACGTTCATGGACAAGTTTTTTTAATTTCTAAAATTATTTATAATATTATTATTATTATATAAATTTTTATCATTCAAATTATTATGTAATTTTAACTTCATTCACGAAACAAACTTTAACTCCAGCTTGTTTTAACTTCCTTAGTTGAAAAAAATTACTCGTGAATGTACCAAATTTTACTTACAGTAAAGTTAATTCTAATAATAGTAAAAAATTAAAGTTAAAAATAATTTCATCGATAGTACTAAAATTATATAATAAATTATAAAGTAAAAGTTTATATACAAAAATTTATACAAAGAACTTAATCTTTGTTCGGTGAAACAATAAATTAGATGTACTTGAAGTTTACGTTCTTTTTATATGACGTAAGAAAAAAAAATATTTTCTTCTTTAATACTTATAATACAAATCTCTACATCTATTATATCATTTATTAAAATAGTAAAAATCTTTACAAATTTTATTTCCAAACAAACCCTTAAACTCTCAATTTTCAAATACACTCGACTTTACTGAAGTGATATCTTAGTAGTTAAATTATCAAAATACCTTTCAATTAAACTTAAGTTTTAAGTTCAAAACTTCACTAACATGGTAAAGTTTTTTCAATAAAATAATTATAAAAAGCAGAATCCAAAGAAAAGTTGATGTGATAATATTAGACGACGTTTCTAACGGAGAAATAAAAAAACACACGATAGAAAAGATAAAAATTGAGACATGAAATTAAGCAATTCAAAGATAAAGGGTGTTAATATATCTGTAAAATATTAATTTTATAGATGTTTAAATTTAAGTTATTTTTTATATTTATTTTTTTAAAAAATTTATTATATATAAATTTATAATTATAGTGCACTCTATTAAAATTTATAACTTAATTTTAAAACTCTAAAAATGATGACTAAAGTATTCATAGAAAATTAAAAAAAGTACTAAACATGAAAAATAGCATAAATACTTTCAACAACTTAGCTCTAAATTCCTTAAACGCATGAATAACTAAAAATCACCCGGTGAGTAATGATTAACAAGAAAGAAGACAACCGTACAAGTAGTAAGAAAGAGATACATAAACTTTTTTTACATAAATTATTATGTAATTTTAATTCTATTTATAAAATTAATTTTAACTTTAATTCTATCGTACTTTTAAAGTTAGAAAAAAATTATCTCCATCTGCATTCAAAGTCTTGGACGAGATTTTTATTGTTTTTGTTAATTTCCTTTTGGATAAATACCAATATTCTATCTTTTTCCCATTGTCAACCGTGTGGGTTTTTTCTTTCGAAGACGTCGTTGTTACATTTGTTGTTTAGCATTTACTGGTAATATTTAATTTTAAAAATATTTTAATTCATGGGAAGTTTAGATGAGATTCACGTGGTGTTGATCAATGCAAATGTTCTGTTTTAAAATAAAATTTATAGAATTTTTTTACTACGAAAGTATATTTTTTAATAAATAATATAATAAAAGTACCTTTTTTTATTGTTATCAGAAGAGAAGAAAAAATAAAAATTTACTTCAAAAAAATGTAAATTTCAAACTTACCAATATTCTCATTGTCTTCAAGCACGACGAAAGAATTTCTATAATTTGGAGAAATTCTAAGAAAAAGTCAAATAAATATATGTAATCTTCATATACTATGGTAGCCTTTTGCTTTTAACGTAATTGTTATATTTTTGAAAAATTAGAAGCAAACGATTGATTGTCCATTCCTGCTTTTTTTTTTTGCGAAAAAGAAGGAAAAAATCTAATATGTATTTTTATTTCGATTATTTAATTTAAAATGTAAAATGTGAAGTACACATGTGTAGTATAATCTTGTAATGTATTGTATAATGTGAAAATGTTTATGATAATAAAAAATATTTTTATTTATGATTAAAAAAAGCATATAAAATATCCTTTATAATAAAAAACATTTATAAAAATAAATTATCAATATAAATTTTAAATCCTAAATCCTAAATGATTCATCAAATATTAATTACTTTATATTTAAAAAATAAATTATTAAATTGTAAATTTAAAATTTTATAAAAATTATTATTCTATCAAATAAATATTACTTCAGTATAAAACTTCTCTTTGTAAACGATACTTATTTAAGGTACAATTATAATTTTATTTATTTACACGTTCTTTATTACGTACGTTTATTTTTTATAATGTATTACAATAGTTTACGGTCATTTTTACGAAACAACTTTAATAATTTATATTAAAAAATTATATAAAAATAATTATATTATAAATAATATAATTTATTTGAAAACGTAAATATTATCTTATCTAATTTTACTTTTTAAATAAACATACCTTAAGAAGTGACGTGAGATTCACGTTTTTCGAAAAATTACATAATTTACGATATAAATTTTTGATATGTTATTTTTAATATAAAATATTAAAATTATTTAATATTTAAATATATAATAAAAAATAAAAATATACTAAAACAAACAAATCTAAATTTTCAAAGAATTGAAATAAATGCAACTAATGTCAACGCAGTGTGTCTGACTTTAAATCTTATCATTTATGTGATTACGATGAATTTAAATTGTATAAATATATTTTTTGTAATTTAATTAAAATATAAAATATAATTATTTAAAATACAAGAATATTAATATAATTAGAGAAATAATGAAAAATTTATGAAAAAAGTGTATTAAGAGACTTCCACGTCATAACAATGATAAGAGACTTCCACGTCATAAAAATGGTAAAAAATGATGAAAATTTAAATTTATTATTTTTTATAATTTTACATTAATTTAATATCTCTAGTACAAGAGATTTACACACACAAAAACAATCATTTACGTTGTGTTTGTTTACCAAACTTTAACTTTGTTATCGTAAGTTATTGAAACTTTGAACGGTATTGACAAACAACGTTGCATCGTATATTATAAGTAATTGATAATACACAAATTAATTTACAAAAACTTTAAATACAAACTTTAATTCTAACTACCAACAACTTCAACCAACTCTAATTACAATACAAGAGTTGAAACTGGACTTAAGCAAATAAATACAACCAATTTTGCACAATAATTGTTGTTATAAAGTTAATATTTACTATTTTCACTTTTTTAAAATAAGTTTAACCTACCTAGTAAAAAAATTAACAAATAAGTACCATTGTTGTATGGGTTTTTTTAATACATACCAAGTCAAATCATTTGAGTGGTCACATATATAATACTATTGTGAGATAGCAACTGAAGCACAAGACAAGCACAAAGTTAGTGCAAGTAGAGGGATGATGGTGAATTGAGTGACGAGCAAAAAGATAATAATTGGAGAATGTAAATGTACATGAGTTATTGAAAAATTTAGATGATTTAAATTTAATCTAGACTATTGAATTAAGATATCACTAAAAAAAGTAATTCTAATAATGTCACTATGAAGCATTTTCTTTTCGCCCTTAACCTTTGATGTCCAAACTTCCACTCACATCGCTTGCTACCTTCTTACATGCGTCTTCTTGCTCGCATTGACCGCTCCTTCTGATCGCACATTGAATTACTACTCCTTCTTGCATTGCTCGTGACCTTCTTACTCACGGTCACCGTACAACTTAGTTGTGTTGATTGCTTATGTCAACCGTTACTTTCACACTACCTACTACATTTTCACTTGTGTCCATCAACTCGCATTAACTGTTGTTTCTGCATCATGGCGCCTCTTTACTTGCGCTCGTATCAACCGTAAAAGTTTAATGATTTTGATTTTGATTGTATACACTAGAGTTTTAATACACTAATTCTGTTCATTGTGATTTACAACTTCAATAAGAGATTTGTCTTGCTCAAAGTAAGGTGTTTGTATACACTGAAGTTTTAAATAATACACTGATTCTATTCCTTGTTAATATTTTCTCAAGTTTCTTGTGATTTATGACTTCAATAATAGATAATTGACAAAATACGTGAAGATATTGCAATGTTTATATAAAATAGAAGAAATTTCACTTAAAACAATGTAATTATATATCTTTTGTGGTTATTATCAAATTACTTGTTGTATGTTAAACTATTTGTATTACAAATTACTCATTGCATTTTAAATTATTTATATCACATCTTTCGTGTTTCAAACTTATTAAGGTATATGTATTTGGTGGTGTTAAATATACTTAATTTGATAATTTTTATGTTTTATAAATTAATTTAAAGTAATACATAATTTCTAGATTTTTTAAAAAATTTATTTTTTAACTTTTCGAACTTTTCAATATATACAGATACCCTTTTTATTCCGACTTTCTTGTCTTACCATTTTTATTTTCGTCAACTTTCCATTTGTTTCCATTTTCAAGAATTAATAAGAAATGATGAAAATAATAGTTAAAATTTTCATCATTTCCATTATTTATTATTAATTCTAATTGCACAAACATTACCTTAGAGTCCATTTGTATTCATAGAATTGGACAAAAATGAATCATTAAAAATTTATTTCTTAGTTATAATTGAATTAGATGGAATTTATGTCAGCATAACGGTGTTTGTTCACTTTGTAGAATTAAACAAAGTTCGATTTTTATGTAAATGGTAGAATTAGATAGAATTGAATTTATTTTTTAATTCAAACAATAATAAAAAATAATGTATTTTAAAATTTAATTATTCATGAAATAGACTTTTTAATAAATGCAAGGATTGTAAGATGTTCCGTAAGAAAAAAAGAATTCTACTTAATTCATAAGAAAAACGTTAGAATTAAATTTCAAGCTTTTCTTTTATATGAATTCTATTTAATTTCATGAAAGAATTGAATTAGATAAAATTAAATTCTTTCCCATTCAATTCTAATAAGGGTTCGTTTGTGCATACAGAATTAGATGGAAATGAATTGTTAAGAATTCATTTCTTAGTCAGAATTAAATTAAATAGAATTAAATTTAATGAAGAGGTATTTGTGTATCTCGTAGAATTAAACAAAAATTGAAATTTTGGTGTTTGTGCATATAATAGAATTAGACAAAATTGAATTTATTTTTTATTTTAAAAAATTAGTAAATTAGTAAAATTTAATAAATTTTAAAATTTAATTATTGACTTTAAATAGATGCAAAAGCTACAAAATGTCCTATGAAAGGAGGCAGATGGAGAGATTCTGCTCAATTCACAAGGGGAAGGTCGGAATTAATTCTAAACTTTTCTTTTAAATGAATTCTGTCAAAAAATCTAGACAAACATCTAAATTAGACAAAGGCTTCGTTCATAAACACCACTCCCATCTTCCAAGAGTATTCCTAATTTCCATTACTACATTTACATTCTCTAATCTATTTTTCTCATTATTTTATCATGTTTCTTATTACATTAATATTTATATATTTTAAACAATATTCTTTTACAATTTAAATAAAATAACCAAACATATAACATTTTAAAAAAAAAATAAAAAAATAGAATTTCTGTGAAGGGTCGAGGAAATTCCGATGGTATTGAGAAGAAGTTCAGGTGGTGTTGAGAGAAAGTTCCAGTAGTACTTGAAGGAAGTTCTGATAGTGTTGAGATGAAGTTTCAATGGTATTTGGAGAAGTTTAAGCGGTATTTAGAGAACGTTCTGGTGGTACTTGAAAAAAGTTTCGACAGTACTTAGAGAAAGTTTCAGTAGTGTTTGAAGGAAGTTTCGATAGTACTGAAGAAATTTCGGTGATACTTAGGAAGCTTTAGTAGTACTTGGAGAAAATTCAAATAGTGCTGAAAAAAAGTTTTAGTAGTATTGAAATGAAGTTCTAATGATATTGAAAGAAAATTCTAATGGTATTTGAAAGTTTAGGTATCGAGAGAAAATCACATGTATGTTCAAAAAAAAGTGTTTACCAAATGAGTGATGGAAAAATCATTTTTTTCCATTTTAAAAGTATCGAAACGGAAAAATGGAACAAAGCTGAAATTAAATTTCGTATGATTCAATTCTGTCGGACAAACAAACCCCCCAAGTTCCGTCGACAAAAACCCTCCTCCTCGTCTCTCTTCGCAGAGATCGCATGTTCACATCCTATTCTGCTTGGTAAATGTAATGATGGGGCTCCGGGGCAACAAGGCAGCTTCGTCGGCCTCCTCCGCACACCCCTGCGCGCATCTCCGGGCGGCGTACCACGACTGCTTCAACAGGTGCTTCCGATTCTCTCTCCATCTGTCATTTCGCCCCAATTTCGATGTAGTGGTTTACCCGTCGTTGCTTGCCGGCAATTGATTTTGGAGGTGGCGATTGGGGGCGGAGGGATCGCAGGTGGTACTCGGAGAAGTTTTCCAAGGGGAAGTGGGACAAGGAGGAGTGCGTCTTCGAGTGGGAGAAGTACAGGGCTTGCCTTGCTGTAAGAGGCCTCTCCTTTTATTCATGTATCTACAGGGTCTGGATTTTTTCGAAGGAAAAAAACTGACTACTTAATCGATGAGTATGCTATTTGTTCAACTTGTAATCGGCGTTTTTTTTGCCTTGAGTTGTTGAATTGTTCTTTGTTCATGTAGTTGTTTGTTCGATGAGATTGTGATTCTTTGGAAGTTCGGAGATTTGGGGGTTTCTGGGGGTTTTGGATTGGCGATGATTAATAATCTGTCAAAAATTCAGCTGTGATTAAATGATCTGTCATCCTTGACGGTACTTTGCAGCAACATTTGGAAGATAAGAACTTAAGCCGACTTTTGTTGGAAGCAGAAGCTGCTGAATTTTTGACGAGGGATGACTCCAAGAGTGGTGATCGTGCTTCCCACTGAGCCATCGCCTTTCACATTTCTGGAGGACTTGAAGGTATTGCTTGCGTATCTCTTGTGCTATTTACGAACAGAATTAACTGCCTGACAGGTCCTTTTTTTCTTATTGCTGCTGAATATGTGATGTATGATCTGCATCGATCTGCCAAATGTGTGTTTATGTTTCATAGATCTCACTTACTGCTATTTTGCCTCACAGTCATGAATATGTGATGTATGTAAGATCTTCTACTCATCATCAATTGATTTTGAGATGAAATTTTAACCGTCTTGATTGACATTTGCTCAAAATCTGTCAATGTTCTCCTTTCCCAACTTAAGAGTCTTGTTTCTGGTTGTGACACAGCATATCATGACTGTTGGAATGAAGATGGGACCAGAGGTTATCTGCAAATAATGGTCAGTTCAGTTTCAGACATGTAATACTGTGTGAATGTCTTTTATTGTTTACTACCAAAAGTTTAGTTCTTTTCAAGATCTGATATTCTTATTGCATGTTCTACCATTTTCACTTCAGTTTGTTTAGTTATTTCAAGGTTAGAAATGGTAAAAAAGATTTAAAATTATATAATTTAATAGGAGATTTAGTTATAGATAAAAATAAATGGAAGGAAAGAATTCATGTGGCTAACCCCACATATTAGGATTAAGGTATTGATTGTTTTTTTGATAATGGTTGAATGATTATTGTATTGATTGTTGTTGTTTACTTCATGCTCAGACCTAGTGTATATTCTAGATTTGATTTCTCATTCTTCTATTATGACGAAATTTTTCTGGAATATAATGCCAATAGTATGGTTGATATTTGCTGGCTTCACAGTGAGAATGGTATCTTGGCCCAGCTTGCATTTCGCTGGCTTCACAGTGAGAATGGTATCTTGGTACTTTGGGGGCAGTGCAGTAACTGGCAGTAAGACTATCTTTAAAAGTCTGTTTACAAACCACGTTATCTTTTACTTTTTTTGTCATTTTAGGTACTTAGTTATGTAGTTTTATTCCTTTCCTCACTAACAACCGAAAGGGGTATTGTTCAGCCATTTACCATATCAGAAATTCCTTCCTAATCCACGGTGCATTTCTCCGTTGCAACTTATCTTTCATCAATAGAAGTAACTGAGCCCAAAGTTTATCAGAATTATGGTGACAACCTTGGTTTATTGGTATTGTGTTCTCTTTAGAATGTATGGCATGATTTGTCTAACTCTCTATTATTCATATCACAATCCTTTGTCTCATAAAGTCTGGATCATATAATGACTATTAGTCCATCACCAAATGCAACCAGTCTCCAACCACTTGAAATTTCAAGCTGATTGTGCATTACTTCTAGTACATTGTTTAAACTTGTATTTAAATGCTATAAATTGGCTTGCAGAAATTTTTGGATTCTGATTTAATTTTTTTTGTAAAATCTACATAAAACCCAGAAATCATTTAGCTAGGTGAAACTAGGATATTTATTAAAACGTTGTGGTGGTGATTTGCTTGAAACTGGCATATGTGTTTTGTGGCCCATAGTTATTTTGACTATCGGTGTTTATCTTCTCAATTTGGCTTGCCTGCCATATCTTCTGTTTTAATATATTTTACTCCTTTAGCTTTGGCTTGGATTTTTGTAGTAAGATCTTCAAGCGAATTTCTTTAGTACCATTAATACACGAATGAAAATTTTTGCTAAGTGAAATTATTTTCCTTCCTTGTTTCAGGCCAACAGCAGAAGTGAACTTGAAGATCATCTCAATAATAGAATCTCTAAAGCATTAATTTTCAACATTTGAGTGACTTCGTGACTTCTAGAAATATTGACTGTGCTCAAAGGAAATTATTCACTGCAAGTTCAATTTCTGTGTTAGCCAATGAAGATTCCACGTTTATGTCGAAATGTTCCTCTTCAATAATTTCAGCTTTTAAATCTAAACTATATTCTAAAATAATCTTTTATTTTATTGTTCAGAACTTTGTCCCCAGTTTACACAAAACCTCATCAACCATGTGATGTATTTTGTCTCTAAAAGACTTGATCATTGTATATTTTTCCATTATGTCACGTATCTGTTTTTGTATGTTTTGTATTTGTTGGAGGCCTAGCGTTTTATTATAATTATTATTATTTAAATTCTGCAGGCAAAAGGATACAATTCAGTAGAAACACAGGTAAGTGTGGTAAAGTGGAGCTATGGTGGATGGAACAGTAAATCAATTTCACACTGTGTTTTGCCCATTGAGCCTAGTTGTGGGTTTCCAAGTTCAATTTCTAGTGATGATGTTGTAGTCTACTCCGATCCAAGTTCCTTAAGAGATATCTGTAGTTTTAGATGATGTGAGTCATCCTTCAATGAACTTGGTTATTTGGTAGTGACTGAGAATGTTGATAACACATTCAATGAACTTGGTTATTTGGTAGTGACTGAGAATGTTGATAACACATTCAATGAACTTGGTTATTTGGTAGTGACTGAGAATGTTTGTAACACATTGGAAACCTAGATTTTGTTTGGATAAGATTATGGGAAAGAAGATTATGGAATTGTATATATGATCAATTTTCATAATATGAAATAAATTTTTTGATATGATAGATTTTAAGAAAAATTAATGAAATTTTGCATTGTTTTTTCTGTGAGTGTTTATAAATTTAATAATCAAAATTTTATTAGATTATGAGATTGTTGTGCAGATTATGAACTTTTGTTTTTATAATCTACTTGAATATAATTTTATCTAAATGTAATTGCTCATAAATAATACATCGAAACCATGATAATGATGGTGACTTTGTAAAATGTGCGCAATCTTGATTATGCAGAATTTGAATGACCTATGATTTGAATTAAACACTTGCAACCTTCAGCTTAATAATGTCTTTTTGATATATATAATGACCTATAAACTTATTGTTACATGTATTTTACATTTCCAAGAATTGATGGTTATTTTGATATTTGATAACAATAATGATTTTCTTTAAATACTCCTAATCTTGCACGGCTGCAATGCCAGTGCTGTCATTGATGCAGGGCATGTTTGGCATTCCAGTTCCCTTAAGCTTCCATTGAAATTGAGAAGATTGTGCCCCATATAACTACGACAAGGGTGGCTCTGGTGCAAGGTCACAATACCTTCCCAACTTAATCATATGTTATGTTAGTTAATGCCTTCCCGTGTGCTGTCTTTGTGCTTATTATTATGTCCGATGATCACCGATCTTTGCCTTTGTTTATATATCTTCAAGTTATTTTTTTGTTCGTTTTTGATCACTGCTAATCCACCTTGAATTAATTTTTCTTTTTTTAAAAAAAAACCCATAGGTTCAATCATTGACTTACCGATAACAGGTTGGTTAGATTGGCCTTACTGTTAAAAAAATGATTAAAACCACTAGTCATTGCTTTACCTTTTTCTAACCGTGATTCAATTGATCTTTTATGGATCGGTCATTTTGTATTAGAACAAAATTTTACCTTTTTGTAGTTCTAATCTGCCAAATCACTGTTATCATTGTGTGATATGACAGCTTATCATCTTTTTTTAATTTTTCTGCTTACTATTTAAATTGCATGTTTCAATTCAGAAAAATAATCCATTTTGGAATTTTTTTTCTTCTGGTTTTGCAAATAACGAAAAAAAGTATTATTCCCTTAAAGTGTATTAAGTCATCTCCCCTGAAGCATGGACAGTTTAATATTATTGTGGTTACCTTTTAATTGTGGAATTTGTAGGACAAGGATGATTATTTGCTTAGTTTTAGGATGATAATTCGTTTCTCTATGGTTCTATTCTTTTATTAGATTGATCGAGTATGTTGGTGCATTTTATTATTCCATGGGGATGGTATGTACCTTATATTATACACTTAGAAGTCTAAAATTCATGAATGACGTGTACCATCCATGAGCATTTCTCACAAAGGTGAAACAAATTAATGACAGGAGTGATAATAATATTACATGCTATAAAAAATCACACAAGAAGATTTCCTTTCTTTTTTTTGGAACAGATCAGCTACAAACCTGCACCCAGATAACCACCTTGCCGGGATTCGGATTTGAGTAGACAAGTGTGATTTTGAAGAGAGGCATCCAAAGCTTGGGATAAAAGATACTTAAATTCCATGCTTGAATTTGCAATAATTCAAGAGGCGGAAGAATGAGATATAAAAGAAAAGAAAGAAAATGTAGGTAAAAATTAGGTTATGCAATAAGAATTAACTTTAAAATTGGAAAATAAAATCGGGACAACGATGATTGAACATAATGGATTAGATAAAAAAAGCCAAATATCTTTATGTGATATGTAATAATGGAAGGTATATGAGGGCATGCTCCTATTTACAGACAAAACTAAGATTTAAAGATATTGATTCGTTTTGTCATGCTCTTATTTACATATGAATGTAAAGCTTTTTTGGGTAATGAGTGGACGTAGATAATTAAGTTAACCCCAGATAAATGGTAGGGTGGTGATTTTTATGTAATCATCTACTTCCTGATTTTGCAGATACTTTTAATAAGTTGACATATAAGTCTTATGTTTAATAAATACACCTACAAGAATAACGTTATGCACATCTAAATCAAGCATTTTTCCTTAAGAACGATCAAGTCCCCTTTCAAGAACGATGTTCTTTTGAACTTCAAGCTCGACAAATTTGTTTTCTTACCTCTGGAGCGTGGGCACCTTTGTTTCCGGTTAACCCAAGACATCAGCTTTCCATCCAGGCTAGGGTTCCAACTATCAAATACCTGCTCGGTAGATCACCAGCGCATGGCGCAAGGTACGTGATCTTCTTCCTGTAATGCAATCAATGTCATCGGTAGAAGAGGTTTTTGGAAGGAGAGAATGTCACAACAAACCAGAACCAAGATGAGGCCACCTGTGCGTGTCGATGTCCGTCACGTAAATAAACCCGGCTACATTGCTGCAGAGTCATGGCTTGAATTGTTAGAGAACAATAGCTTCATGAAAGTGGAAGACCGTGTGGATGACACACGTAGAAAAAATTGCAATGGTACAAAGCTGATGAAATACCGATGCAGACTATTTGGCCATACTCAAATTGCAATGGTCTTGATATGAGATGGACTTTTTCTCTTATTAAGTTGATCTTTTGAAATGTGTTTCATTATGATGGTACAAGACATCAATCTGTAACAAATGATATGAAGAGCCTTTTTTTTAGCTTTGAAGTTGAAATTAATTTCGCAAACAGAATTAAAATTGCATAATAATTTAGGTGATAAAAACTTATATATTGTAATCTATGTAATAATAATAACGTTATGAATGATTTTGAGAACTAGAAGAAATTGAAAATAAATAGAGTCTAAAACTTATATGATCTAGATCAAGCTTTAGATTATGTCAAGAGCCTGCTTGTAGGTTGAAAAGACACCTAAACGTCCAAAGTATGCCACCATTGGGGAAGTTGATGTAGGAAGTGTAGGGTGGGCATAGATAAGAACCGTTTAGGTATGGAATCAAATAATCTTACATTGGTGGTGTGAATATTAATGTATCTTAATATGAGGTGAACTATCTTTCCTATCAAACTTGTCTTTTAAGATGAGTTATTTCGTTACGATAGCATGAGACATCGATCTGTAGCAAATATAAATGTAGAATCCACCACAGGAAGGGTACTTTAGTTTACCTGGAGATGATTTGGTCACTTTCCTTGGCATAAGAAACTGCAAGAACCATATGAAGTAGATCGTCCTTTATTGTGACAGGAACAACACGAACTGGGTCGGCTGCAGGCTCTGCACCTATTGGTAGAGCTGAACGAGGAGCTTGTGGACCACCCCCAATCCTGAAGACGGATAAGTCATTGAAGCTCGCAATGTTTGAATGGGGAGAGAGATCAGTCGCAAGCCCATAGTAGTATTCCTACGAGATGAACACAATCAGGCAGGAAATTTTTGTGTTATGAATTGTCATCTAGTGCGTGCATGCCGGCTTTATTTCTGATATCCTTGCTATGTTACAAGAAGTGGTTGAATCAGATGTTGGGAAAAGTCCAAGCGCTACAAAAAGCCGTAAAAAATGAGAATATTTAATGAAAGGCACATATGAAGGTACCCTTATTCTGCCGCTTCGTGATTGTTGACGAATTTTTGCACTCCTTGAAACAACACCACCAGATTTATGTAGCTTCACAATGTCCTTGCCCTTTAGTACATCTTTTAGCATGCTCCATAGTTTCTCCTGCAAAGAATATCACAAAGAATGCAAAAACATAAAATGCATCGGATAAGATGGATTGGAGAATACTACCAAGGCTTCCAAAAAACATGGATTAATCTATTGAAAATAAGGCCCTCTAGAGAAAAAAAAAGGTTGGCGGATAGCATGCCAAATGCAGTTCCCCCGCTTATTCTCTCACAGCTCCACATATAAACGAATAATATGCTGTATCAACATTTGCTAATTTCTAAATTCTAGTTATCAATCAAATACTATTTGTGGACACAACAAACTGATGAAGCTAGCACATAGACTCTAAGTTCATACCTGCCCCAATACCAAAACTACATCAGCACCCAAAGTGTTGATCGCATGAAGCAAGAGCTGTGCCAAAATAAAAAAGAAAATTTGTTATTCTTATTTGATATTCACACAAAAATAGAGAGAAAAATCACACTTAAAAGAGCAAATATTACCATCAACAACAATAAATACCTCGTAACCAAGGCCTTCTACCCAACCCATGGTGTTGATAACCATACCAGCAGCTCTAGACTCGGGGTTGCCTGTGAACTGTCTCTCCAGTGTTTGAGCAAGTTCTTTCACAAGCACTCTATACAACTCTGCATTGGCACTGCAGAATGACATTTTTTTCCACAAAAATAAGCAGGATAATTAAATTTCATAAAAGAAGCTTCCCTAGATTACTTCAGGAAGTTAAAAATTCAGGATAGCAATGATTTTAGAGTTTCAGACATTTGAAGGACAATCAATAACAAGGGAATGCATGGTTACCTGGGTGTTGTGTGGCCATAGAAATGGACAATAGGCATTTCCAAGGGGATTCCTTCAACAGGATCAATAGGCATTTCGACAGGAGTAGCTGAAATGCATCCAGGGATGGTAATAGTACCTTGGCCAATGTCCAAGTCAACGAAGGTAGGTTTCCACCCCCTTTTAGCAGACCAACTTAGTAGCATTTTGCATAAACTACTTTTTCCAGAATCTGTAGGTCCAACAACAATAACTCTTGGGCCCTGCTCATTGCATAAATTTTTATATTAAATATAAACGCTTCTAACACTGTAAAAAGTAACAAACAAGGACGAATAATATAAGAAAAAAAAAAGAATCCAGTAAGGAGGAAAATAAGGCACAATAAGTATCACTTACCACTTTGATAAACAGTATTTAACAAAACAAGTGTTGATATGTTAATTAGATGGAAAAATATGAAGCAATAAATTTGAACCTTTCCTTTCTTTGGGTTTCATCAATAATGAAATCGCTTGACTCTTCAAAAATAAAAAACCTTTCCAATATTACACTAAAAAGGGTTACAGCTGCATCAATTATAAAAGTAAAGCTATCAATATATTAGAAGGGAAACAGAGTATATTATAGATTGCAATCTTTTGTCAATGCCACAGTTGCTGCTAGAATGGTTATATGTCATATAATAGTAGAATTCAGACAAAATATCTAGATTTTCCCAAGAAAAACTTTTATATGGAAATGCTGTTTCATTTTCTTACACGGAAAAAATCAAAATCAAAATTAGTACCTTAGAGTGAAGAAGCATACCCAACATAAAGAGTTATCATATACAATCCTATGACATATATAACTTCCATAATGACAAGGTGCTGATCAAAATTATGCTATAGGATGTACAAAGATATGCCACTGCTGCATAAAACATTTGAATTCACGAAAATAGTAAAATGACAAAGTGAACATACATTGATACCTTTGAATGTTTCATGTCACTGGTTTGGGATCCTTTGGCATGGGCTCTACGACCATCAAGTATAGCATGCACATTGACATAGCTCACCATTGGTGTCTAAATCATACATAAACTGAGCATTATTTTTATTCTCAAGATGAAAAGTGAAATGAAGGGAAGTAGGTGAAGGCAACTACACCTCGTCAGCTACATATGCAAGTTCACTCTTGCCATCTAGCTCGATTGTTGCTCCATTCCAAGTAAAGATCTGATCAATGGTATTAAGAAACAAAATGATGGAGAGAAGGTCATGGTAGCGAGTTTATGCATCAGAAACACATGTCCAATAAAATATAAAATCGAATTTTAGAAGGTCATGTCATGCATGCAGACTACCCAAACCTCTGCTCAAAACACAAATTCACTACTCTACTAGCAAAAACCAGTTTGACAGTGAGGAGAGTCTTCTATTTTAAGTTCACTTCCATAGTCCGTACTATCAATATGGTGTCATTGATCTCATACTCAATAATTTGCATCATCTTAGCTATGTCTCTTACACTGATGTCCCCATTAGTGACCCACACTGAACATTTAGGCGTCCTTAGGTCAGCCCCTTGGAAAGGTATGGCCTTGGTGTCCCATGCTGAACGTTTAGGTGTTGCTCTACCTCTCTGGACTCGTCCTTTTTGAGACATAATTTGGATCGTGTAAGCTCTAATACTATTTATAACGGATTTAAAAAAAATTCACTCTGAAAGACTAATCTGATAAGAGGAGAATCTATTCTATTTCGTAGTCCACTCTAACATCTCATGATATCGATGTATAGCTATTACGGAGAGCTTTAGTCATCTTAAAGTTGAAGTTGAAGCCAGTAAAACAAATAGAGTTAGAGTTGTATGGTAATTAAGATGATGAAAGTTTATACGTAAAATTTGTACGATAACAATGACATTGGAACTTTACATGAAACTAAAGTTAAAGCTGAAAGAGTTCATCACCAACAAGCACTCAAGACTACTCGAAACCCGACGCCAGCAGGTGATTCACCAGACGCCAATTGCGCAAGAGCAACAACCGCTTCTCTGTTATCGTAAAATAGCTCGTAGCAAGAAGAGGGAAGGGCGGCTTACGGCGAATTTATGGCCCGGGGGGAAGGAGAGCCAGTTCTCGGGGGGGAGCTCGGTGCCGAAGATCTCGGCGGTGCCGGAGACGAGGCGGATGCGGACGTGAGCCCGGTCGACCTCCACTCGTAGCTCGCTCTCCCTGGCTAGGTCGAACCTTCGGGTGGCGGAAGGAGGAGGGCCCTGTCTTGACGACGACATCATCTTCCCATCCGTCACGCTTCGGTTTGCCTCTTCCAAGTTCCAACCCTAACAATTAAAACCACAGAAGTCGCACCAAGGTAGTGTTTGGTTTGGGTGGGTATTTCAGTGGGTTAGGTTAAGTTGAATTTTATATTTTTTTTAAGAAATTACGTGATTTTTGATAAAAAAATATTGATAATATTTTTTTAGAAGTTATAATAAATAATAAATAAAAAAAATAAGTAAAAAAAAAGTATTTATTATAATAACGTGATGATAATATTTTTTTGTAACGAATAATAAATAAAATATGTAATAAAATAATTAATAATATTTATTATATTAACGTGACGATGATATTTTTTTAAAATTGTAATGATAATATTTTTTAAAAGTTGTTGCATCTAATGAATAGTAAAAAAATGTAAAAGTTATTTAATAAATGATATTAGGGTTTAATGGTTCTGTAGGTGCCTACAGAAGTAAGTTCTGTAGGTACCCGTTGGATGAAAAATTAACGGTTGTTTGATGAAGAGAGAGAGTGTTCGTAAAAAAATCCCCCGCGCAGAAAAAAATCCTCCCGCCGAAATCACCAGCGTAAAAGCAGTCCATTTATTTTAACAAAAAAAACAACGATTCATTTTTTTAAATAATTCAATTTT